>JBCEWE010000127.1:1713461-1745961 GCA_039877035.1 Silurus lanzhouensis | reverse complement strand
ATGGACAAACAAATATATATATTCAAGAGACTGAGAGAGCATTACCTTATCCTCCTGTCGATGATGTGTCTCGGTGTGTTTGTCTTTCTCTGGAATGATCTGCAGTGATGAGGATCGAGGCTACACACACACACACACACACACACACACACACACACACACACACACACACACAGAATTTTTATTATTACAAAGATCATATAATTAATTGAAAAGGGTAATTAAGCGACATCACAGCCTTTACACGCTTTGAATTCATAATTTGTATACATTTCCTGAACAATTGTATTATTTAAAAGCCAATAATAATAATAATAATAATTATAATATTTAATTGAATCGTTAACATTTAAAGTAATAATTTTAATACTACTACAATGATTTTAAAGCAATTTAGACCACGGGATTGTAAAGATTAAATGATGTGATTTGGTGGCGATTGTCTTTCAGAGTGTCCTATAAATGATAGAAATGTAATACTGTAGGAAACACGCTTATTCGTGAACACGCTCGCCTCGGGCTTGGAAAAAGCGCACGTATACGAGAGCAAGAGACTCACAAAGTAGCAGCTGTTGACAAACCCACAGGAAGGAACATTGGCATCGGAGGAAGAAGAGGAGTTTGAAGAGAGGGGAGGGGTGGGCACAAGACACGTCGAGGAGGGGGCGAGTGGTACGGGTTCAGTGGAGCTTTCCGACGCGGTGCTGTCTGAACGACAGGACGCTCCGAAAAACACCTCTGCATGAGACGCCTAGAGAGAAAGAGAACGAGAGAGAGGGAGCGAGAGACAAAGTGAGAGAAAGAGATAGTGATGAAAGACAATAAAATATTTAACACAAATGTAGAAAAACAGCTGCAGAATTCCTGCTTTTAAAACATTCTTCTAATTCAGCATGAACAGAGGAATCACTGGCATTAGTATAAACAAAAGTCAGTGAGTAAATTGGTGATGATGATGCTTCTGAAGTGCCAGAAGATCTTTCCTTCAGTAGATGATCTTATAAACGTAGAGCATTAGCGCTTGAAAGTTGCAGAAATTCTGTATTTCTTTATATTGAATATATTTTTACAGAAATTCACGCTTCAGGATTCATTCTGCAGAATTTTATATACAATAAAAACATAACAAACACTATACTGACCAACATTTTTCACACACACACACACACACACACACACACACACACACACACACACACACACACACACACACACACACACACACACGCCCTAGCTCATCGCCTCACCCGGACTCACCACATCTCATTTTAATAAAATATACATAAATATATATAACATATATAATTTGAGTGTAAACTCTTTGTATTTAAATTCTTGTAATATAAAATATTTATATAAAAATTATTGGAATATAAAACTATTATATTAAAATGATTGAAATATAAAACACATCTTTTCTTTGTTTTTATTTTACCACTTACAAACATGAGCCTTTTTATCTGTTCTTTGTTCTTAGGCATTTTATAAATAAATAAGAAATAAATATAAATTAATAAACAAGTGCATGATGGTGGTCTTTTTGTAAGGTGTGTACAAAATAAACCTTTATGCGAGGGCCTGAAGCTGCTTACAATAAATCAAGTGGAAATAATTGAATTTTGGGCAGAGAAAAGATGAGTCATAATGTGTTTGTTTGTGAATGTGTGTGTGTGTGTGTGTGTGTGTGTGTGTGTGTGTGTGTGTGTGTGTGTGTGTGTATATACACACCTCTTGTTCAGGAGTGGGTGAAGAAGAAAGTGAGCCCAGTGATTGTTTGCGTCGTGTGTCGTGATGAGGGACGGTCGGTGCAGGATGGTACGGTCCGGGTCTCTCCCACTGCGTGGTGCCGGTGGGAATGTGCCAGTAATAAATGCCAGCCATGTCGGTCATCATCTTCCATCCCGGAGGCAGGTCTGGGTCTGTCTGGAATGAGCGCTCTCCCCAGATATCTGCAAATACACACACACACACACACACACACACACACACACACACACATTCATAAACATATGTTACAGTAATCTATATTGTATAGTCTATAGAGGGTACTTATAATTCCAGTAATACATTCTTGTACTAAAATTACTTGAAAAAGTAGATTAGTGGTCACCTGTTGCTAGAACAATCTCTGAACACACACACACACACACACACACACACGCACAGACACACGTGCGCACACATACATGCTCAGTCTCTCATGTCAGTCTTCCTATGGACAGCTGAGGATTTTCAAGCATATTTCATCTATTAGCAAGAGTATTACTCACACAATGACTACTACTGTAAAAACAAACCACACTGACACACAGACACACACCACCGTTCTCGGGACATAAACATTCAATGCAAGAGGAAGGTCTCTGGTCTGGACATGTTGTATGAGGATGTGGTTTCTGAAATGAGTGATTTAAACAATGCGTGTGTGAGAGTGTAAGAGTGTGAGAGTGTGTGCGTGTGTGTGCGTGTGTGTGGATAGGAATTGCAAAAATGTAAAGCGGTTGGTAAAGCAGACGTACCTCCGTTAGCGGCCTTGTGAAAGTGCACATCCTCCAGACAGAAACAATTAAACCGTGAATCGAAATCGTATCATACAAAAGTAACAATCGTAATACTGAGTTTAAAAAAAAAAGCAGAAACAAATGAACAGGAATTGAGACCTTGGTTAAATTCACGGTTTTGGACATTATTGGACAAGGGCTTGTGGTCCGGAGAGACTACACAGATGATACACAAATACACACACACACACACACACACCCACACACACACACACACACACATACACTTGCATGTTAGAGACCGAGGCTGCACCATGACCCAAATAACAACGGGTAAGAAAAATATGCACTCTTACATAGTTATACGTTTTGCTGTAAGTTACTCCCATTTTGGACAAATATATTTTCAAATTCTATTTGTTACAGGTTGAGTTAAACCTGATCCACGCAGTTTTAGATAAACTCAGGTCATTCCAGAAATCTCAACAACAGTTGTTGTCCTATGGGTTTCTTATTGCGAGAAAATGAATACCCAAGTTTTTGAAAAGTCCCAGCTCTGGATGAAAGAAGATTTGTGTGAAAAAAATCGTTTTGTTTTGTTACATAAACTGGATCAGTTTAATGAGATTTGGTATGGGGGTATGGGGACGATGATCCGTTGTGGCGACCCCTAATGGGAGCAGCCGATTGTTCTGTTTTGTTTAAAATGTATTTTATATTATTATTGTTTTGTTTTGTTTCCTCTTTGCATATAATAAAGAATCATATAATTTTTGGAATAATTGTTGGATTCCTCTGTAATAAAAAGACAAAGAAATACAAAAAAAAAAGAAAATGTCAACGTTGGAATGAAGAATTTGATGAAGGTAAAATCTTAAATTAAATTTAATAAATAAATAAATAAATCCATATGAAAGCAGATTTACTCTGATAACACAAAAAGGCCAATTACATCAAATCTGTGATGTAAAAGCTGCACATTGAATACATCCACACAATTCAATAATAAACCAGTGTTTATATTTACAGCATTTGGCACACGTCAAAAGTTTGTGGACACCTGGGCATAAGATGCGCATGTGATTTTTTTCAACATCCCATTCCATATCTAGTCCTCATTTTTTGTTAAAATAACCTCCACTCTTCTGGGAAGATGTTCCTCCAGATTTTGTGGACATTTGTGCTTATTCAGATGCAAGAGTATTAGTAAAGTCAGGTACTGATGGTGAGGCGAGGAGGCTTCTGGGGTGCAGTCAGCGTTCACACATTAATCCCAAAGGTAAAAATTTCATGACGTCTTATACAATTGTGAGCCTCCAAATATGTGGAAACAGTTTGGGGAAGAAAAAGACGTGTCCAAATACTTTTGTCCGTATAATGTATCTGATAAGAAACACAATCTCGATGACTCAATTTGTAAATCTGAGAAATTTCTACTGCAGATCTTCCTGACCAAATTGTTATCAGCCCTCTTATGCATAACCAACATGGGACTGGCCGCAGCAGCTGTGAGTGACAGGTGACAGATCATGCACCGCTGTAAAGTCGCACTCGGAAAACATCTGTATCACAGCATCAGAAAGACAAAACGACAGAAGACGTAGGTGGGAAAACTGGTCACTAATAAGATGGAATGAGGAGGGGAAAAATGCATGATGGGATTTGCAGTCCCTGCAGTTTAAGCTTCCTCAGGCAGCCTTCACTCTAATTTGTCTCATGACCTTCACACAGTAAAACACACATACACAGACACACACACACACTCATCTCTCTAAAGCATGTGTGAGTTCTGATCTGTGATTCAGGTTGGACTTAGGCACTGCATCGCCAAAGCACAGCAGAAACAAAACTGGAGTCTTGTCTTTTTGGATGCGTCACACTTTCTTTTTCTCGTCTCTCCTATTTCCTTCATCTCTCTCTCTCTCTCTCTCTCTCTCTCTCTCTCTCTCTCACTCTCTCTCTCTCTGCAGTCTATAAAACAGCAGCTTGAGGGGGAGGGGAGAAGGGGAGAGCCAAGCTTTTTCACTGCTATGAGCTAAAACATACACAAACACACACACACACACACACACACACACACACACACACACACACACACACACACACTAACGGCCATCAACACAAAGTTTTTTTAATCAGCTCACACATGTGACACTTCTCCTTCCTTTAATCTCTCTCTCTCTCTCTCTCTCTCTCTCTCTCTCTCTCTCTCTCTCTTTTTTTTCACCTCCGACTGATTCCGTGAGCATGCATAAGCAGACAGGTGCTACCTGCACAGATTAGCATCTACACACACACACACACACACACACACACACACACACACACACACACACACACAACGACACACACACAGTGTACCTACCCTCATAATTCACTATGACAATGGCCAACATGTAGTCTTTACCCAGCATCATGACTGAATAACTGAGCAGCATCTAAAGCACAAGAGCACATGGACAGGAGAGACAGAGCATGAGACGAGGGAGGGAGGGAGGGAGAGAGAGAGAGAGAGAGAGAGAGAGAGAGAGGGACAGAGGGAGGGAGAGATAGAGGGAGGGTAAGTACCAGTCTGCTCTACTTGTTCATTGTTTATTAAAGAAGACGGACAGCTGTTTCCTTTCGGGACAGGGTATGTGACCGGCTAAGTGTAAAAAACAAGCTCCGCCCACTGCACCCCAAAATGTTCGGTTGCTCCGGCAACCTTAAGATCATCTTTCTTCCAGTATAAACCAGAGCATAACCATGTGACCAAAACAGGGAAGGAGGGAGGGAGAGAGAGAGGAACAGAATAGCAGACAGAGAAAAAAATACGATACAAGAAAAGAGAAGAAAAAGAGAGATAAAGAAAGGGAAATGCAGAGAGAGAGGAGAGATAAAGAAATATAGAAAAAAGTGTCCGAAGAGAAACCCAGAGTGAGAAAATGACAGAAAGACAAACAAGACCAAAAAAAAAAACCCAAAGAGTTAAAGGGACACAATTGTACTGGACGTCTCTGGATGTGGGAGCATGAAACTTTGCCTTCACTTGAACTAGGAGACCTAAACCTGTTCCAACATGACCTACCCCTGTGCACAAAGCCAGATCCATGTAGATCAGCTGTACATGTGTTAGAGTAAAAGATCTCCTGCTGTAGAGATATAAACCCTACTGAACACCTTCGGGATGAATGTGAACTCTGACTGCACCTCAGGCTTCCTCACCTCCTCACCTACATCAGTACCTGACTTTACTTACACTCGAGCATGTGAATGATCTCCACAAAATCTAGTGGGACATCTTCCCAGAAGAACGAGGGTTATAATAGCAGCAAATGGGGACTCAATGTGGAATCGGATGTTCAAAAAGCACACATGGATCTTGTGTTTAGAACAAACTTCGTGCAGACAGTGTTTTTACTTTATAGCCGCATTTTAATCAAATAATTTAACAAAACAAAAGAACGCTTGACAGTTCACTTTATCATGACCTTATTCCCGTCTCTACGACCTTTAATCAGTCTTGATTTTCCAGATGATTTTCAATAATCAGGTTCTGATAGAAGGTGTTCGAAACACAGGCTGTGAAACGGTTAAATCAGAGCAGTAGTTCTTTGCGGGTGTGTGTTCCAGGCAACTACACACACACACACACACACACACACACACACACACACACACACACACACACACACACACACACACGCACGCACACACACACACACACACACACACACACACAAAAGCTGCAATATCTAACTTTGATATTCTAGTCAATGTGAAATATAACATCTGAACACAACAAAAGGCAGAAAGAACATTTAAATTACACACACACACACACACACACACACACACACACACACACACACACACACACACACACACAGTGTATAATCACTGACCTATGTCTTCTGGCGAGCCCAGTGAGGTGCTGTCCTGAGACAAGGTGGTCCAGCTAGACTCCTCATCACTAGGTGGAAGGTTCTGGATGCGATGCAGCGCGCGGTCCGTCTTTGCCCCGGTCCGAGGCCTGTCCTTTTTCGTCTCCGGGGAAGACGAGGTGGAGGATGAGCTGATGGACAGAAGGGGCGTGTCCTCTGGGCTGTGATGTTTCGCTAATAAAGAAGAGCTGAGCTCTTTCTGCTTCAGCGATGTGACTGTGACGCCATAATCCTGTGCCTGGGACTCGTCTAGAAAAAGCTCGTCAGCGTGCGAATCCAGGAAGAGCTTGTCCTTCTGAAGCTGAGGAGACTTCCTGAGAAGTTCAGTTTTTTCAGACAGGTTGAGAAGCTCATTAGAATCCTCGTCTGTGTTCGAGTCCTCGGCTGCTTCCTCGTCATTTAGAAAAAGGCTTGTGTCTTTGTTTATCGGCTCGTCGAAGTCATCTGTCTGGCCTTCGATGCATAAGTCCAGCTCTGAATCTGCTTCTGCGTTTCCTTCGCTCTCTTCGCTCGTCGTGTTCTTGTTTTGGTCATGAAACTCGGCCGCTTTGCGGAGCTGGTTCACGCCGTTCTTCGCCAGCTTTAGATTAGTAGCGTTACCCCCTGTGACGGAGGATGGCGAGGAGGATGAAGGAGCCGGTGCAGCCCCGTCAACGAGCCCCATGGCGCTCTGCATGCTCATCAGCGCATATTTCTTGCGACACTTAGGGGGCGTGACCTGGCCCTGATTGACCACGTCGTCACTAAGTAGCTGGTTGTGGGAGGAGCGTAGGCTGAGGGAGGTGGGCGGAGCCACTGGAGGTCCATTGCAGTTAGCCACATCCATGGAAGGAGAGGAACTGTGCGGGGAGGGAACGCAAACCGACATCATGGCTGAAAAATAAAACACGGCACCGTATAAACATGAGTCACAAACTTTACATACAAATCTGATTCGTTTAGTCATCGAGTACTTCGATTATTCCATCGATTAATCAGATAAGAAACACTTTTTCTTTATAAAAAAACATATAAGAGAAAATTTTCTTTTTTATTGCTGAATTGCTGATCGTGTACAAGAATATCTGTGAAAACTAAACCCATTTAATTGCCATATTACATCAAAATGCAAATACAAATATACAAATAAAAAAAATCATAAATAAAAATATAAAAATCTAATTTAAATGACTTCTTAAAGGTAAACGCACATAAAAAAAACCTTTCTAATTCCGACTTTCTTTTCCTCGCAATTCTGACATTTCTTGCAATTACGACTTTATTTCTCGCAGTTATGACTTTACTTCTCGCAATTACGTCAATATTTCTTCATCCTTCATTTCTGGACCCTACACCAATAATATTAATAATAATAATTTGCCTTAATGCATTTTTGTATTCAAATTACTCAAGGAATTGTTTTAGCCCTAAATCTGATTAATACATAATACTGATTATTTCAAATTATATTCAAACAAAATTTAAATATTTATTATTTATCAGAGAAATGCAGTCTTTTTTTTTGTTTGTTTTGAAGCCTTCAGGTCTTTTCTTATTCTGTTATCAGTCTTTATCTACAGCTTGGATATTTATACCCAATACCTTATAATACACTATATGAACAAAAGTATTGGGACACCTGACCCTTTCTGCCACGTGTTTTTTCTCCAAACTGTTACCACAAATTTGGAGGCACACAATCGTATCTTTAAATGCGATATAATAAAATTATAGTAAAATCCACAAGCACACTCCAAAATCTAGTGGAACATCTTCCCAGAAGAGTGGAGGGAATTATAGGAGCAAACTGAGAATAAATGTGGAATGCGATGCTCAAAAACACATACCGTACTTATGCAAACTTTTGGAAATATATTGTTTTATTTATTCACCGAAAGACCTCCCGAGCCACGTCTTCACGTGGTGTAAGCCACGTACGCATAAACTTAGGCTTCCGGCGATTCAGCGATATTTAGTGTCATTACTTCAAAATCTATTACTTCTAAATTTATGAATAACGGATGATGACATGATTAATTTTATATGGCAATAAAAGCAAAAACTTAATCAGGGTTTTGAATAGAAATGCAAATAATTTATATGACGATTGTAGGAGTAGACTTGCATCAGTTTCTTAACATATTGGATATAAGGAAAGAATAGGGGAAGAGAAAGAGAGAAAAGAGGAAAAGAAAGTGAGCAGGAGGGAGAATAAGAGAGAGAGAGGGAGAGAGAGAGAGAGGGAGAGAGAGAGACAGAGAGAAGGAGAGAGAGAGACAGAGAGAAGGAGAGAGAGAGGGAGGGTTCTCACCTTGAAATTGATTTTTTTTGCTAATCAATGGAGGTTGATGCTGAAAATCTGGTAATTAAAAAACAGATAAAATATTATACATCCGTATTAAAATCAAACACAATATAAAACTCAATCTCCTCGATAAATAAGAAATGAAGGGGGGATAATCACCCATCCTGAGATTGTTCTGTTTCCATGAACATTGAGTTCTAAAGCATTTAAATTTAAAGTCGAATAAACCACCATGTGCTTTTTATCCATTCAAAGTTACAATTGGTATTGTGAAGTTGAGGAACAGAGGAGATGTTAAATGAATAATGAGAATTTATTTACTGAGTCTAAGTGCATTAGAGTTGCAGCCATATCACAGACTACACTACTAGTCAGTGTGTGTGTGTGTGTGTGTGTGTGTGTGTGTGTGTGTGTGTGTGTGTGTGTGTGTGTGTGTAAGGGAGATATGTTGGCCTGGAGGGACCTGCCAGATGTTTGTCCTTGGAAAAATACGCACCCCTTGGGTGGGTCACAGCCGCGCCTCAGTAAGTGCAGCGTTTAAAATTACACTGAACATTTTATCTGGATATAAACACATGTGGGCATCCAAATGTGCTTCCAATAATCTGAATATCAATTATTGAACTGTGTATTCACACACACACACACACTGAAGTCATAGACGGTATGGACTCACCAGAGAGAGAAGGACTGTGGGTGTTTCCACAGAGCGTCTGGAGCCATGATGCAGTCACTCAGAGCATCACCCGAGTGAACGAGCAGAAAGTGGCCTTGGTGCAAACGTTGCCCAGAAATGCTAATGAGAGCCTGCAACACAACAGGATTAATCGGTTTAACACACAAGGAGAAAATGCTGAGTGTGTGTGTGTGTGTGTGTGTGTGTGTGTGTGTGTGTGTGTGTGTGTGTGTGTGTGTGTGTTTTGGGAGAACTGCTGCTGTGCATGTAAACAAGTCACAGTGGGAAGATGTATGAGAAGCTTATAAGTTAAGTAAGCAAATATAGTTAAGAAATATAGACACAGTTGTGTATATATACGATTGCAAGCCAAGATCATCTTTTTTTAATTATAATTTGAGATTAACGTGTCGGTTAAAGTCTTTTGTAAATGTCTATACAGTGTTAGGTCTTAGGATTTTCATGAGCTAGGAGAAAAGGGGGCGGGGCTTTCAGAGCTTCTGGGTAATATAATAAGAAATCTTTCCAAAAATATAAACACTCCGATATGATCACAGGATGTAATTGTAATTCAGACCTAATTTCAAGGTGCTGGTCTTTTCTTTTCTTTTAAGAAAGGAGATTGATTATAAAAAAAAAGAGTGAAAGAACATTATTTTCACAGGAGGATGATAAAATAATGGTGATGTAATAAAAATAGAAAAACAAACAAAATAATCAATGGAGGAAATGAGCTCCTGGGACTTTAGTGTGCTTACAGCCTGAAAGACTCGCACTGCAGCTTTCCACACAGACACACACACACACACACACACACACACACACACACACACACACACACACACACACACACACACACTCTCTCTCTCTCTCTCGTGCTGCCTCACTCTCACTCTCTCACATACACACACAGAAAACACACTTCCCAAATAGCAGCTTTGCAGCCACACATCTTTCTTTAGAATCGGCGGAGAGGTTAAAAAAATCGGGAGGAATTTGAGAGAGAGCTGAAGAATTCCTGGCATGTCTGTTTTGGAAAACTTTAATTACTCAACAACATGGAGGGAAAACCACACACGCACGCACACATATGCACAAACACACACGCACACTCACTCACACACACTATATACTCTCTCTCTCTCTCTCTCTCTCTCTCTCTCTCTCTCTGTCACATGCACTTAAAAACACAGATACTGTTGAAAACGGTGTTTTAAAACAAATGAGTGAAATATTCAAAATGATGGAAGGAAGGAAAAGTCAGTGTAGATGACAGAATTAACGGAAGAATGAGCGTAAAAATTAAGAGACCAGGAAAAAAAATCCACAATTTGAAATGGTGGCGTGAGTAAATGATGGACGGGTTTGAAGAGCAAAGAAAATAAAGAACTTTGGTACAAATGGGAAAGAAAGAAAGAAAGAAAGAAAACATGGCAAGAAAGTTATACTCTTTATGCTCTTCATTGAATACATCTGTATAAACACAGTGTGAGTGTGTTGGAGTCCTTCTCTGTCACACACACACACACACACACACACACACACACAGCTCCACTGCAGGCTGTTGTGCAGCTGATGTGAGTGAAAAGTGGTGAGAAAGTGAGATGTTTTATGATGATGGCATGAGCCTTACTCTCACGTCTCTGCTGTATCTTTCTCTCTCTCTCACACACACACACACACACACTCCTTCTATCGGGTTTATATCAGGACTCGGCTGATTCATAATGTAGCTCTTGATTAAATCCTGTTGTTTTCATTTTACAGCAGTGTCGTAAGGATTTGCTCAGAAATCTCTCACTGCTCCTCACACTCCACCCGGTCCACACGGTGCAGCGTAACCATGACAACGGCTACAATCCTGTTTACACGCTGTAAACAAGATCACGCCTCCTGAAGAAACCTGCTCGCTGAAAATAATCAAATTCACTGGTAAATCCTCTTCCTCTCGCTCACTCTCCATTTCTCTCTCTCTCTCTATCCATCTCTCTCATGGTTTTTCCTCGCCTCCGTTTTGTCCGTTATAGTTTTTGCATCTTTTACTCAACTCACAGCATCAAGCAGTGTGCATTAATAATGACTCAGGGTGGGATTAATGCGTCTGTGACTGACACACGCCCACACCGTCCCAAACTACCGTAACATCGACCTCTCACTCAACTTCTCCCTCTTACAATGTGTGGAAAGTCGCAGTGACGAGAAGAGAAGATCAAGCGATGACGAGGATCTTTCTCTGCCTTGCTTTCACTCACACACACACACACACACACACACACACACACACACACACACACACACACACACACACAGGCTCACCATGGACCTTGAAGGCAAGGCATGGAGAGGTTAGGAGCAGAATTAGGAGCAGAAAAATTCATTTCCTATACTGACAGAGAGTCGGAGTGAGCAGGAGTCAGTAAAGAGGTTAGTTACAGACTAACTATCCAATTAAAGCTCCAGACATCCAGAGCCTATCTCTCTATTTTTCTCCCTCTCTTTATTACTTTATTCCACCTTTCTTTTTCTCTTTCCCTCTATATCTTTCTCCCACGGTTACTCTCTTTTTCTCCTCACACTACATCTATGTATCTACCCTTATACCAATCTATTTATTTCTCTCTCTCTCTCTCAGGCTTCTAAGGATCCTCACCACAACCACATAAAGCATCTATCTATCTGTCTGTCTGTCTGTCTGTATATCTGTCTGAGGCTTCAGAAGATCTTTACCAGAACAGGACCCATATCTCTCTCTCTCTCTCTCTCTCTCTCTCTCTCTCTCCAAAGCAGAAATCATTTCCAGAAACAGTGTTGATAATATCAGCAGATCTGCACATGTGCTGCTTCCACGGCTTCACTTGGGCCACGACCAACACAAACACACACTCCTCCTCTCCTCACCGCTAACTACTAACCCCATCTTATTCAGCTTTTAATAAGAAGCCACTGTATGTACAGATGTGTGTGTGTGTGTGTGTGTGTGTGTGTGTGTGTGTGTGTGGTGTGTGTGTGTGTGGTGTTTTTGTCAATTGTTTCCACTTTAATGTATTCACCATTGGCTACATGTATACTGAGAGGACTGTTACTGAGTGTGGGTTCCTCTGTGACACTGTTCCTGTACTGTATACTGTACTGTTCCTCATCCTGTCCACAACTAAGTGTGGAGTATAAAATTTACACAGCACTGAGATCGCGCTTAGAACAAAACCAGGAAGCGGGAAACGAGAACCCGGGATGTGGAAGGGGGAACAATACACTGAGAGGATGTTATAGTGAAAAGCATGCATAGCAATCACACATAATTAGCATAAAGGTGAGCACGTGCACACATACACAAACACACACACAGAAAATACAATACTGATGTTCATTATACATCAATGCTGTAATTATTCTGTAGAGCGCAGAAAAGCAAGAGAGAGCAAAAGAGAGAAAGTAAGAGACAGGGCGAGAAGAGAGACAGCAAGAGAAAGAGAGAAAGAGCAAAAGAGAGAGCAAAAAAAGAGAGAGATAGGCAAAGCAAAAAGAGAGAGAGAGAGAGAGAGAGAGAGAGAGGGAGAGAGAGAGGGAGGGAGGGAGGGAGGGAGGGAGGGAGTTATCTGTACTGAAAAGATGACAGTTCTAAAAAAAAAAAGAGTCAGGATGAACACATCAAATGCAAACTTCATTTATTTAAGAATATCACACACACACACACACACCCACACACACACACACCACGGTCATTGAGTAATTTATGTACTTTCTTTTGGAGCCAACAATCTATTCAAAAAAAAAGAAAAAACCCTATGAAGGATTTTTGGCCATTTTCGAGTGCACATGTCTGGGAGGATGAAATGCTCAGACACACGCTTGGATCTGTAGTGTCTAAACCCTCCATGTCTGTGATAGATATGAATATGTATATCCCTCATAAGGTCAGAGAAACACACACAAAAATTATCATAAACATCCAGCAAATCTGACATCCATGTAACAGAAATACACAACAATACACACACACTCTCTCTCAGACACACACACACACTCACAAATACACACACTAAAATGGTAATGCTGTAAAAACGATATTCCAGCTGATGCAATCTGCGAGGAAAAACAAAGAGAAGAATCTGAGCAGGGCAGGAGGAGAGATTCATTCTCTCATTTCAAGCTCTCAGTGTTGATGGGGGTGGGGGAAAAACACAAACACAGAGTCAGGTTAGTTATTTACAGAATGAAGGGTCATCCAAGGAGAGAGAGAGAGAGAGAGAGAGAGAGAGAGAGAGAGAGAGAGAGAGAGAGAGAGAGAGAGAGAGAGAGAAAGAGAGAGAAAGATAGAGAAGGAAAAAGAGAAGGAAAAAAACAAAAGGACAGACAGAGAGGTACTGACAAACAAGCACAGACGGGAAACAGGATGTGATGTCAGCATTTTTTAACTTATGATCTCACAGCGCCAGTAAACTGGGTAAGCACACCGTCAATACGTGTTTCCTGTTGAATATTTATTCCCACATGCACACGCACACACACGCACGCACGCACGCACACACACACACACACACACACACAGAGCTAAAATGTGCCTTTAAATGCCAGAGCTAAAATGTACCTTTATACATGCACACACACGATATATATATATATGACATAAACAGAAACTCTCTCTCTCTCTCTCTCTCTCTCTCTCTCTCTCTCTCTCTCTCACACACACACACACACACACACACACACACACACACACAAACACACACACACACACACAGAGGGATGAAACAGCAGTTTCACAATCCTGAATCAAGCTGTAAGCAGTTGATCAGATGAGCAGTGTTACAATTACACTCACACACACACACACACACACACACACACACACACACACACACACAGAGCTCTGGTTGTTCATCACGCACGGCCCAATCCTCTGCTGAACTTTGTCTAGATCACTGTCTATATAAAATGACCTACAAACACACACACACACACACACACACACACACACACACACACCCTGGAAAGCTGCCTCTCACCTCAAAATACACAATGTAATAAAACAAGAATATATTTATATACCACAATATTCAGATTTGTTATGCCTGTAACTGTAACAGGATAAAAACAAATCACACTTCATGCATTTCTACTTGGCCATGTTCATTAGTGAAATGAACCCCCCCCCGCCCCCCCAACTCAGAATTCCTCAACTCAACACAGTTCAGCGAGTTACATCAGATCAGTACGACCAGAATGGAGTCTGACTTCCTGTTTCTAAGGATGCAGGGTGTGTATGTTGATCTTGTTCATCACTCTTCACTCTCCTCCTCCTGATATCCCCTATGTCACAAAAGTATGTATGCCCAGTGTGTGTGTGTGTGTGTGTGTGTGTGTGTGTGTGTGTATATGTGTGTGTTCAACACAGTGCTGGAATGCAGAGTGAGTGAGAGGATGAGCAACTGGCAAGTAAACATAATGCAAATAATATGTGTGTGTGTGTGTGTGTGTGTGTGTGTGTGTGTGTGTGTGTGTGTGTGTGTGTGTGTGTGTGTGTGTATATGCCTCTCATGATTAATAGTCAATGAAATGTCAATAACATTAAATACCAGTACAGCTTTAGTCCCTTATCCAAACACTGCAGTCACGACGACTCCTCCCTTACTCACTCTTTCTCTCTCTCTTTTTCTGCCCCCTCCCCTGATCTCTCTCTGACTCACTTTTTCCCCAAGTCAGCAACTCCAGACCCTTAAACTATGAGACAGGGGGCTCAGAGCAATGAATTCTGGAACACACAGACAGCATAACTTTAGAGGTCATTGCCGCCGTTAGCGATGACATAATGTCCCCGAGCTAAAAGCAGATGCAGACACACGGAGACATGTGTTGATCGAGAGGTATCACTGGATTGAATTACTAAACCCTGACCCTCTGTACCATTATCTAACCAGTCAAGAGCTACAACTTAAAACCTTTTCAATTCTCTGTAGAGTTTTCTTAAAATCATAAATATAAAATAAACAGTAAAAGAGAGATGGGATTTGTAGACTTGGTACTTCGAGGTCTTATCTCTTCGGCATCTGCAGAAAAGATCTTTGTTTCAAGTGGCACGTGATCTCGTGCGCTCAGCAGCTCGGCCACATTTTCCACTGTCGCTTTTCTGCCGGGAATCTGCGTCGTATTGCTATGCGGAATGGATCGACGCGCCGAAGTGCATTAAGTGTCAAACAGTAAGTGACTTACTGTGAGCTGACAAACTGCTCTAACTGCAGCCTTTCAAACACGATCGCTCCAATCTCGGGGGTCCAAGCACCGCTATTTCAGAGCATTTTAGAGCAAAACATTTTTTTTGGTATTGTATAGTTTATTACACAGAAAAATTCTTATATTTGTATTATATAATGCAAGTCTAGGAAAGACTTCGCAACAATACAATTTAAACACTCTCTACAATCAGCTAGGTCCCGCCCCCCCCAGAGGCGGGGCTTGCTCTACATCATCACCGTATTATATTTTCATAAGAATGTTTTATTATATATCTATATTCCTTTTTTAGTTAGTTTTCCAGGCTACACTCTTTTTTCTTTTAGATTTGTAGAAACTCACATTCTATTAGCATCAAATCACAGCATGTACAGAGAACCAGAACACTCATCCTTTAACAGCCTCCCTCACATACAACCAGACAAGAAGTAATATTCTCAATAACACTTCCTCATTCCCTCTCTTTACACAGTACAATCCAATAAATATTCCTTAATAATGATATTTATTAAGAATAATCTCTCTGCGGTTATTATTTGTTAAGCATATAAAGCTGATGGTTCTGGAGAACACCCGCAGACTTGATTAAAACATTTCAGTGTTTCACTTTATGATGTATAATAAAGAAAATACTGAGCTCTAGAGCTGGACGAATGAGAGCTCGGACTTCTCTGCCCAAAGTCCTTCTACTTTTTTTTAAACCCTTTCATAATCAATATGCAACTGACTGGCAATTTTGTTACAAGATAGAAACATCCACAAGTGTGACAATGCATCACTGAGGTAAAATAATCATGTCCAAAGAAATATTATACAAGTTTTTATTTATTTTATTTATTTATATATTTTTTAAAAAGTTGTTCAGTAGCTATGTGTAAAGTTGGATGGTATCTATGTGCATCTGTGTGTAAAGTTCTACAGTATCTATGTGTAAAGTTGGATGGTATCTATGTGCATCAATGTGTAAAGTTGTACAGTATCTATGTGTAAAGTTGGATGTATCTATGTGCATCTGTGTGTAAAGTTGTACAGTATCTATGTGTAAAGTTGGATGGTATCTATGTGCATCAATGTGTAAAGTTGTACAGTAGCTATGTGTAAAGTTGGATGGTATCTATGTGCATCAATGTGTAAAGTTGTACAGTAGCTATGTGTAAAGTTGGATGGTATCTATGTGCATCTGTGTGTAAAGTTCTACAGTATCTATGTGTAAAGTTGGATGGTATCTATGTGCATCTGTGTGTAAAGTTGTACAGTATCTATGTGTAAAGTTGGATGGTATCTATGTGCATCAATGTGTAAAGTTGTACAGTAGCTATGTGTAAAGTTGGATGGTATCTATGTGCATCTGTGTGTAAAGTTCTACAGTATCTATGTGTAAAGTTGGATGTATCTATGTGCATCAATGTGTAAAGTTGTACAGTAGCTATGTGTAAAGTTGGATGGTATCTATGTGCATCTGTGTGTAAAGTTGTTCAGTAGCTATGTGTAAAGTTGGATGGTATCTATGTGCATCAATGTGTAAAGTTGTACAGCAGCTATGTGTAAAGTTGGATGGTATCTATGTGCATCAATGTGTAAAGTTGTACAGCATCAATGTGTAAAGTTGTACAGTAGCTATGTGTAAAGTTGGATGGTATCTATGTGCATCTGTGTGTAAAGTTGTTCAGTAGCTATGTGTAAAGTTGGATGGTATCTATGTGCATCAATGTGTAAAGTTGTACAGTTGCTATGTGTAAAGTCGGATGGTATCTATGTGCATCTGTGTGTAAAGTTGTTCAGTAGCTATGTGTAAATTTGGATGGTATCTATGTGCATCTGTGTGTAAAATTCTACAGTATCTATGTGTATCAACGTTTAACGTAATCCGTCAGAAAATGTTTTCCTAGACTGATTAACTAACATCTTTAAAACTTAGCTGTTTAAAACCACAAAGAAAATGGAGCAAAATAACATGCAGCATAAATCCACTATTTGAATTCTCCTGCTGTCAGTAATTTATTCACCTAACAGTTAAATCTAGATATAAAATAACAACTCTGATCTGACAAAACAATATCTTTCACATGATAGATCACATGATGGACTGGAAATATTAGTGAAAGTCACAAACACAATGTGCTGCATGATCACATACTCTTCATCATCAGCTAGTCTTTACCACCCGACTCTCCTTTTATTAAAATTTGAAAAATAAAGGTTTCCACTGAGCAAAAAATCCAGCTTCAAATCGAAACAAAAAAAACCAAACAAGAATCTGATGTTGCACCATGTCAGCTCATGTGCTTCCCATTCGACATTTGGTCCCCTTTTGCAATTGGCATTGTAGGAACAGGTTTGGGTCTCTAAGTTCAAGTACAGAGATAATTTCATCCTACTGCATCCAAAGGCATCCTATACAACTGAGTGCTAGAAAAGTAATGTGTCCAAATACTTTTTGTCCATATAGAGTACGGTTTTAATACTAACCAGTGCCGAGCAAAGGTTCTTTCATGTAGCCAAACCGTAACCTCATGAAACCCTCAGGAAATCTTTTCCTTTTTAATTAACACTATGGTTCTCATGGTTGACCAAAAAAACCCTAATTATTTCCAGGTTGTTATGAACCGCTGATTGCTTGTTAGTTAATTAAAAGTCTAAATAATTCTTTCTGGATACCATTCGTATATCATTTATTACATAATGCTGCAAACACTTTTAGAGCAGCACGTTGTATTAGTTTGATCTCAAAATCTATCCACAGACTGGAGTTTTAACGTATTGTTTCCTCGATTGTTGCATCGTTGTGCAGTGCAGGAACAAAGAGGCTTTGTACCTTTATCATGGCTGTCTGGGATCCTTTATTTTACACTGATCATCATGAGGAAGAAAAAAAAGGGTAATGGATCGCATAAAAGCCACAAAGAATACAACCGAATATTTTCCAGATGCATTTAAAAAGCCAAGCATCGAAGACTATTTATTTAATTTCATAACAAAGTGAAGAACTTTAACCACTTTCACGTTCAGGATTCTAAAATACAGTATATGCACAAAAGTTTTGGGACACCAGTTTTTTTAGGTTACAGAGATGTGGTTTTTGGACATCCAATTTCACATTCAGTTCTCATTTGCTGTTATAATATTCTCCACTCTTCTGAAGATGTTCCACTAGATCAGTCAGCGTTCACATTCACATTAATGGCGTTCAGTAGCTCGACAGCAGGAGATCATTCACTCCAACTCATGCAAAGCATATCTTCATGGAGCCGGCTTTGTGCGCAGGTGCATTGTCATGCTGGAACAGGTTTGGGTCTCTGATTTGAAGCGAAGGGAAAATTCCATGCCAAAGTCATCACAGTTTGAGGAAAAACCACATACGGCTGGAAAAGTCGGTTGTCCCAATACTTTTGTCCATATAGGGTGTATATGCATGTGTACATAGGCACTCACACGTGCACTTTATAGCCTCATGAATATTAATCAGCTCAGCCCTGGCGATCAGCCAATCAGAATCGAGCTCCGTGAAATCTATACATTCCTCTATACATGTCCCGTAAACACAGGTGAAATGAGGCTGAAACACGGGCACCACAAATCCACACTCTTTCTGCTCAATCTGCAAGCAATTACCGAAGGAGAAGAAGGACAAAAAAGGAGATGAAGACGAAGTAGTTTTCTCCAGAAACCCTTTTTGCTTAATATGCGTGTCATGGCGGTGCCGCATTAACCCAAAACAGCCCACATGAAATCAAAATACAGCCTTTATTTTTTTATATCTACTTACATTTAATCTCTAATATACATGTGCATGCAGAACACTTAGTATTTATGATCTACATTCTGTCTGTACAGGAGAATATACAGGAGTATAAACACATACTATTGGATTTTGCCCACAGCCTGGGGAAGGGAGCTAAAATGGGGTTCGGTCGATATTTATATAATAATAATAATAATAATAATAATAATAATAATAATAATAATAATAATAATAAATATATATATATTCTTATTTTTCTCTCAGCACAAACTCCACCCTTTGAATCTTTATGTTAGCATGATGCTAATCGGAGAAACCCGTCGAACAGCTGAAGGGGGTCTGTGCTGGGGCTCGCGCGCGCTCGCGCTCTCTCAAGGGCGAAAACCGTTTATTTTTTCCTCTCAGAAGTATCCGTGATTTAACCGCGTTATTAATAAAGAATAATAACAAATACTAATTAAAATATCTTTATAAAACATTTACGTACCACAGTGCTTACCTGATGAGTCTATAGCGCTGTTTCTCTCCTTTAGCGCTCTCTCTCTCTCTCTCTCTCTCTCTCTCTCCTGTTCTGTCTCTCCTCCCTTCCAGATGTCGCGCAGGAAGAGCGCGCGCGCCAATCAGGGCGCGAGCCAACAGGAAGCGCTCATTCCTCACCAACACCCCCCCCCCCCCCCCAAAAAAAAAAAAAACCCCGTGTCTGTTTTCCCAGAGTGGGAAAATAGACGGAGAAGAGGGGGACAGAGAGGGAGAGAAGAGAGAGAAAGAAATAGAAAGGGAGATAAGGGGAGAGAGAGAGAGAGAGAGAGAGAGAAGGAGAAGAGAGAGAGAAGAGAAAGAAAGGAGAGAAATAGAAAGGGAGATTAGAAGAGAGAGAGAAGAGAGAGAGAGAGAGAGAGAGAGAGAGAGAGAGAGAGAGAGAGAAGAAGAAGGAGAGAAATAGAAAGGGAGAGAATTATAGAGAAAGGGAGCACATTAAATTAAGGATTGAAGAGTAAAACTGAAGAGAGAGAGAGAGAGAGAGAGAGAGAGAGAGAGAGAGAGAGAGAGAGGGGCAGAGAAAGGTTGAGAAAAAAGAGGGGGGGGGGTCCTCAATCCAACCCGGTGTTTCCTCGTTATAATAGGTTATTACAGATCGTTAATATGACATCATACAGTTATAGATGACCTTCTTTCTTCCTCTCATTGATCCTCAGTATCTGAATTATTCTACAGTGGCACAGTGTTTTTTGTGGTTTGAAGGAAACTGAGAAACTCTGTTCATCACAAATAAACCAAACTCAAAATATCATCACTTCAAACCTGATCTGACACATGATACGCTTTGGATCGTAAACTCTTCCTTTCTTTCTTCATTTTTTTCAAGTAAATCTTGGTTTTGTCTGCTAAAGAATATTGTCTCACAACGAGAAAGACTTGTTGAGATGTTTGTAGCAGTCTAATCTGCCATGTTCTTGACTGTTTTATATCTTGAGGCAAAGCTTTTGTGTTTATATTCATGAAGGAGATTCTTGATTGTAGATTTTGACAATGATATTTATATTTACATTGATGGCATTTGGCAGACGCCCTTATCCAGAGCGACTTACAGACTTGCTCAAGGGCCCTACAGTGGCAGTGATGGGATTTGAACTTGTGACCTTTTGATCCAAAGTCCAATGCCTGAGCTATCACCCTGAGTCCAAACACTGCGCTACCACTTTCCTCTGCTATGTCTCAAGAACCTTCTCCAGAATGTTCTTGACATGGCTGGATGAGTTTTTCCTTCATCCACGTAGTTGTTTCCAAGTGATCTTCCAGGTCTTTTATCTAAATTAATTAAAACAAAAACACACCTAATTCAGCCACTTCAAGGGGTTTTTTTTTAGTTGGAGATTGATTTGAGACACACCCGAAAACCTGGCCTGGAGCAAAGACAGGAAAATAAACAGACCAAGTGTGCAGAACTGTTAGCCTTCAGCAAACACTGAGCTCTTTAAAGTACTATTCCCACTGTTCCCTGCTGGTTTTATTCTGTTTATTCTGAATAATCAATTTTGAATCCACTCGCTCCTGCAAACGATTAAATACACTCAAATTTGGACAAATAAATATAATTGTATATAGTAGAAACTCGTTTTTTTCCCTATATAGAGCTAATATACAAACTCCTACACTGCCTCATGTAGTCTAATGATACATCAAATTAAATAAATAAAATGTGATTTCCGATTAAGTGTGTGTGTGTGTGTGTGTGTGTGTGTGTGTGTGTGTGTGTGTGTGTGTGTGTAGTTCAAATAGAACTGGGCCACACACGGTTCCTGTAAAAAAAAAAAAGGGGGGGGGGTGATATCATTAACCATCTGTGCTCTTTTTTAACTTCTGCTCTATCCGGGTTGCTCACAGCTGGGGGTAGGGACTAGGATTTTGTGTTAGTATGTGTGCACATGCATGACCTCTGACCCCAGACTGCCATAGGCTAGGTTTAGTTTACACTGAAGGCCTAATTGAATTCCTGCTCCACTGTCGCAATATATGTGCATTTTCATTATTTTACTGACACTTTACAGTTCCACTGCTCTTCTTTCCTACCTCATGGTGTCAGGATGAGATATATATCACCCACATATTATGGATTTAAAATGGCAACCTGTTTATTTAATTAATATGATAAAATATCTGGAAAACAGTGAGAAACATGACTAAACGATCCTGATTAGCTCATTGCTGTGTTTTGTTCGATTATTTAGCTTTTAACTAGAGGTACTGACTCACAACAGATGAGATACACTTTATAGACAAAAGTATTGGGACACCTGATTTTTCCAGCCATTTGTGGTTCTTACTCAGACTGTTTTCACAAAGTTGAAGACAAACAATCGTACAGGACGTCTCCAGATGTAGGAACATGATATTTTCCCTTTGCTTAAACTAGAAGATCCAAACCTGCACCTCCTCACCAACATCAGTATCTGACATTACTAACTCGCTCGTGACTAAATGAGGACAAATCTCCAAAAAAAAAACACTAGTGGAACATCTTGCCAGAAGAGTGGAGCTTCATCTGTTCTAGGTTTGTCTTTGTCCTTCTTCCTAATCTGACCTTTCTCTCTCTCTCTCTCTCTCTCTCTCTCTCTCTCTCTCTCTCTCTCTCTCTCTCTCTGGCTCTTGTTAATGGAGCAGAAGCCGAAGTTTAAGCCGGCAGGTTGTCTAGTAGTAGAAAGATCCAGTCCAGTGTTCACCAGCTTCCACAGAGACGACCTACTTTCTGTAACACACACACACACACACACACACACACACACACACACACACACACACACACACACACACACAAAGAGTGCGTGAGTGATATTCTCTACTGTAACACATGAACACAGATATAAACACACAAGACCTACTTCCAGAAAGACTGCAAAGTCCAGAACATGTCCATATTTGGAAATGAGAGCAGCTCAGAGTGGGCGTGTCTTGCAATCCAACAAATAAAGCACTTTATTGACATTGATATATATATACATAATTATAATATAATGGCTATAGGGCACTAGGGTCAATTATGTTAAAGGCAATGAATCTGTAGAGTTTGTGATGTAGGCTTGGGGCTTACAGTGAGATCTATTCTGCATTCAGTTGCTCACAGTTGAATCAATATTATATCCTGAAGCGTCTATACACTTCATTTGTACAAATCCTCATATATGTTTTGTTTCCATGCAAGTCAGACTGCAAGTTTCTGTGCCAGTCAACAGATCAATGAGTTATAATTTACTGTTATCTGATCTTATTTACACTCAGAAATACGCTGCTTCACATTAACAACACAAAATGTGACAAAAAAATAATTCAAGACTTGAACTTCATTCTGGGGTCCCTGATCAAACTGTGTGAACCATGTGCTGCCCCCTGCTGGAAACTACCGAAATATCTGGCACATGCACTATAACACTTCCCATTAAAGCTCAGTAATACACAAACACTTTACACCAATTTCCTGGCATTACAGATGGCAGGCATGATCTTCTTAGCATGCTGCATTCTCTCTCTCTCTCTCTCTCTCTCTCTCACACTCAGACACACACACACACACATTTCCAAAATCTTTGAAGAGCTTTTTCTATTAATAGCAAGCTTTGAACTCATAGTTTCTTTTGAGAGAAGAAAGCACTTCGGCATAGCGTTTATTGTTCATCTGCAGCAACACACCAAAATCAACACCTCACCTTATTCTGGTGTGTGTGTGTGTGTGTGTGTGTGTGTGTGTGTGTGTGTGTGTGTGTGTGTGTGTGTGAATCAGAGAAAGCTGCAACACTGGGCTACACTGTGATAGTAGACTCAATCGTGACTTCGCAACAACTTCTCTTGGTTCTGTAAGCATTTAGAGGAAATATAAATCACCAGCACTGGAAATTAAACTGTTCATTATCAGATATTTGGATTATAGGGGTTAAAGGCATATCTGCTGTGGGGTTCCTCACTGACTGGGATGAACTCTGATCCCACCAACACATGCATGCACCTGGCATGTGCATTCGCTCTAAACTTCAGCCCTCAAAAGCATTTTATTTTATCATAAACAAAAGAATATGATCGTTGGGAAGATTTTAATCTATACAAAGTCTTGGCTACAATACACTTAATGTTCAATTCAGATATCTCAAGTTTACTGAGGGTGGTGTATAAAACAAACAAAAAACTAACATTGAGCTTTGATTTTCACTGCTGGAGAAAGTTCTGTTCAAATCCACCACGTTTTATTTATCACACACCCAATTATGTCCTTTTATTCCCATAAGTAACCATCATATAAATCTTTATACACTATACGGACAAAAGTTTGTGGACACCAGAGCACAAGATTGGTGTTGAGGATTTCCTGTTTTGGAAAACCCGTTCCACATTTAGTCCCCATTTGCTTTTATAATAAATTTGACTCTTCTTGGAAGATGTTTCACTAGATTTTGTAGAGATTGTTGTGGCTCTGCTTCAACTCATCTAAAGCATATCGTCATGGAGCTGGATTCGTGCACCAGGACATTGTCATGCTGGAACAGGTTTTTGTCTCCTTGTTCAAGTGAAGGGAGAATTGAATTCCATCTGAAAGGCATCCTATACAATTTGGCTGGGAAAAGTCAGGTGTCCCAATACTTTTGTCCATATAGTGTAAATTCTTCTTCTGAACCAAAGAATTGAAGGATTTTAAACAAAAACTCACCCACCGTCACACTGAAACATGTTTGAAAAGTTTATTTTGGATTAGAAGTTCAGCTGCATTCGCCAGTCACAGTCGTTCATGATTTCAGAACATCGTTGTTTTTATATATTTTAACTTGTGAAATGTTTGACATCATTTTAGTCACATATACAGAGGACCTCCTGGTTACGGATTTTGCAGGAGAAAAAAAAAAAAGAACAAACAAAAAAACGCCGGGTCGTTTTTTTCGTTGTTCGAAATAAAAACAAGCAAGAAAATCTCGCTTCTTCTTCACTTCCTTTTCTGGTCTTGTGTGCTACATGATTTGAGAGAAAAAAAAATTTCAAATCACAGCAATCTGGAAATTTTGAGCAAGTGGTCAAACTGGAGTTTTTGGATTTGGTGTTGTGACGTCTGCCGGAGACTGGAGCTGATTTTTGTTGCGGATCCGAAAAGAACCGTGAGCAAATCTATTGACTCAATGACTCGATGCCTCTGGAGAGGGGTTTGGAGAACTGGAGATTTTCTTAGAATTAATGCATGTGAAAAACATGAAGGAGGGTGGGAGAGAGGAATTAAAGGATGGAAGGAGCAAAGAAACATAATGGAAGAAAAGAAGGAAGGAGGGACAGATAGAAGGAAGAAACATTACGTTGTAAGCGATCAGCTTGGATGCTGCTAGATTTCTGCGTCTGCGCTAATAAAATAATTAGTCATCGTAAGCCTTAAGTTAGGAGTGTAAACACTGTTTTCCCTCGACTGTGAGATCAATAATATATAATAAATCACCAACATCATGGACACACAATATTTCTTAAGGCATCGGCACAGACGTAGCTATGCAATAAAATTACGAACCCGTAGAAAATAAAGAAAAAAAAAAGTTTTACTATGTACAGATTGATCAAGTGCTACTCCACTAGTGGTCCACAGGGGAAGGTGTAATAGCAGTGTGTGTGCGCGGATGTGTGTGTGCGTGTGTGTCAGGCCTTGTCGCCATCCTCATGTCTAAAGTGATAGCGAACAGGAGGACCGGGCAAATCTTCGTCCCCGTCCGTCTCTGGGGCAAAAGACACAGTGAGGTCCACATACTTCCTGTCTGCTGAAGGCCTGATCAACTTCTGCATACTGCACAGATATGAGAGAGAGAGAGAGAGAGAGAGAGAGAGAGAGAGAGAGAGAGAGAGAGAGAGAGAGAGAGGGGTTTATAATGTGATGGGTCGGTCCTGTCGGAATGCAGTGTCTGTGAAAGAGTTATTGTGTGTGAGTCTTACGTCAGTTTCAGTCTCTTGCTGTGTCCAGGCATGATGGGGACGTAAAGCATCTTCACTCCATGAACTACCATAGTGGGCTCAATCCCATACTTCTCCTGAGAAACAAAACACAAACTTTAGAAATCACCGCAATGCTGATCAGTAAAGCAGAAAAATGCATGTTCCCTTTGTTTCTAGGCGACCTGGCAAAAACAAACAAAAACACTAAATTGGACATTTTTGTCTGTAACAGTAGAACTTGTGTTAGACGGAGAACATGAGAGAAGATGTTAGCAGGCTGCCTCACCCCCACAGTCAAACTTAATTTCTAGGGTTGTTTTGGAGCAGAGATGGTTGGAGACTTAATCCAAATGAAAGGAACCAACATGGCAACCATTCCATACTTCAACACCATGCCTTTTTTGTATTAATTTTTTTATTAAATTAAATTTTTTTTTTTTTTTTTTTTTACATACACAATCTGTTCCTCCAAATCATATCTAAATAAAGTCAGAGTCCTACCCTAATGACTAGAAGATTATAAACCAGAGCTGTCTCAATATCCACAATACTATTATTATTACAATTATTATTAATTATTACATTATTTGCTACTAGAAGACACATTCAAACAAACTCTACTACCATAAGTACCGCTTGCATCTTCCACCTTATAACTGTTGTATATCACTATTGTTATAAAACAGGAAATGACGTTCCTGTACTGATCAGAAGGTTGTGAGTTCAAATCCCACCTATACCTCTGACTGTGATGAAGCTCTGACACTGAAAATTCCTAAAAAAGGACGAGGCTCTGTGATGGGACGTACCCTGACGGCATTGATGAAATCAGACAGGGTGAAATGTTCATGTCCTACAACAACCCAGCGATCCCAGATGGAGAAGGAGATGTCGTCTCTGATAGAGAGAGAGGGAGAGGTATAAGTCAAAATGAATGAGGAATAGACAAATAAAAAAGATGCATGGTATTCATAAATCTCGCTCTCTTTTTCTCTCTCCTACCTTATCTGCGTCCTTCTGACCCGAGCCGTCTCTGTGAGGACCACGACAGGGATGGCCAGGTTAAAGAAGCAGTTCTTAAACGACTCGAAGCCATAACCACCTGTAACTTTAATCATCTCCAGCGCCACCTGCAGGTATTAAAAGATAAAATTAACTTGATACAATAAAAAATCCCATTCTTTGAAATCTACAAAAATGAGGCTGATCAGCTTAGGCAAATTTGGTTTGCAGCTTTTTTTGTGGTTCTCTGATTTTCTCTGTCAGTAAATATAAGACGTGATTTTTATATCAAATAAAAAAGAGACGGAGAAAAGACCTTACCAATCCGGCGACGGTGGCGGTAGCCGTGGCGATGGCAGGGATGATTTTTCCGGCGATTCGTTTGGTCTGGAGCCGATCGGCAGCTTCGATCGAGTACATGCGAGCTCTCAGGGCCGATGCCGTCTCCACAAAATCGATGTGACCATTTGAGTCGTCATCTTTCTCAAAAAGCATCGGTGTCATATGAAAGCCCTCTACATGCACATGACAAAGAGAGAGAGAAGAAGGGAGAGACGTTTAACGTGAAGAACGGGCGGTGATCTAGTTATAATGATTCGTTTGAAAGTTGTTTATAATTTGTTTCTAGGCTAATAAAATATAAATACAACTTTCAGAAATTCAGCGGGAGCGGGATTAAGAAAATAGTCTCGTGTAGGCCTCTAGATTGGAGGTCTGTTCTAGAAAAGAGGCCATGCATTATAATCTTTTTTTTTCATGACTTTTCCGTGATCACGACTTCATTTTTCTGTGCGTTCGTCATAAAAGCATGTTCTAGAAGCAGCATCATAAAAGATAACCATAACCATTTGTATAATCCCTGATGCGGTGATGCTGCTGCATCTAGAACATGCTTTTATGCCGAATACACAGAAAAATGAAGTCGTGATCACGAGGAAGCAATGTTTGTTACGTTTAGATTTCAGGACCTCCGTACTGTTCGGCAGCAGATACAGCTTTGTCATTTACGGCTTTGTAACTTGGAAACAAAAAAGCATGTGAAATGTTTATGTACCTGGTCGAAAACCAGATGTGATGGCCTCCTCCAGATGTGATATGGCTTCCCTTTCCTCCTCGCTGCTCACCGTCAGCTTCATCTGATCAGGCTTTTTCGCCATTTCATCCGTCTCTATATGCTAACACACAAAATATATACCCATTAATGCAAACACACACACACACACACACACACACACACACACACACATACACACACACAATAAAGCCTATTTAGCTATTTTTTATTGTGACACTTGTTTTGAAAAAATAAATAGCATCTGGACAGCATCCAGTTTTTTTTATTACAGAGGAAATACTGAGACTTTAATAACTGATCCAAATGAAAGATTTGTAATGTATTTATAATCTATAAGGTATGAGTGACTACCTTCTCGGCCGGCTTGTACTCTGGAATGGTGACTTCAGTCAGTACGCTTGCCACAGCCTCGTACGTCAGGTTCTAGTTCCAAAATAAGTCAAAAAATTCCCTCAAAACCGTCTCCCTGGAGACCACACCGAATAAGACACGACGTTTCTTACACTGTACCTTTTCAGAATGTGGAACGTTGTAAATTCCTGCGAACAGTCGAGCCGTGCTGATCACGAAACCAAAGTGCCTGAAGATGACATGAGAGCATAGGAATAATAAATGTCAAGCAGCTGGCTTTTAAACTCCTCTTTTTCATTAAACATGGAAGAGAAATCCGCTTTCACTCACAGCGGGTCTTTGAGATCAAACTCGATAGGTGCTGGAGGTCGTTTGGGAGACTGCCAGAATAAAGCTTGGGGGTGGAAAAGAAAAGAAAGAAACAGCAGTGTAAACGGATCAATCGCTCCGGAAAGGAAGTAGATGTTTAACGTCACATTGATGACTCTAAGCACATCCTGGGGACGTGTGTGTGTGTGTGTGTGTGTGTGTGTGTGTGTGTGTGAGAAACTTACTGCCGTCTTTCAGTCGTGTATCCAGTGGAAATGAGTGCAGTAGTTGTAGTGCCTGAAGAAGAAGAAAAAAAGGAGTGCATGTTATTAACATGTAATAAACTATATATTATCAATAGTATGTGGTTTATTACCTTGTTATTAACATGTGTTAGAAAGTCAGGATGTACAAACTTAAACGCTTATTAGAGTTCATCATTAAATTGTCAGTTCTTTTAACAGCCCTGTGCTTTCAAAATGCTTTAGGACCAGACATGCGCTGTGACATCACAACACGTTTGTTATTGTTTACTCCCTTGAACTGGTCTGTAGCAGCAGTACTGTTGTTTGTAACTGTACCTTTCTCTTAAAGTATTTGTCAAATTTGAGGCGAGCGAGGGCGAGGCAGTGCTCCCAGCATGTGGGGCGGCGACTCAACACCTTGATGACTTGAAACCCCCCGTCCATGCTCTCTCCAGCTTTCATCCGCTATAAAAAAAAAAAGAAACAGCACACAGATAATCAGATGGACATAAAACGCTCCACATGGATTGAGGAAAAAAAAGTATATCACTAGCAGAAAGATGCAGAAAAAAGATTAGGGCTAAAACCTCTCCCTTACCTGTAATACATTTACAGCAGACACGTGGTTCTGCCAGAACATGTTGTACATGGAGGGCTTGTGGGAGAAGGCACTTTCAAACTAAACAGGAAGTGAATGAAATCAGAACTTGTATGTCAGAATGTCAACACTTACACAATCATGGGTTCTGCTCTGTGTGGAACAGCTGTGTTTAGATAATAAAACTATATATATTATGTATCTTATTTATTTATTCATTCAAGCCACAAGAGAACCAAAATAATAATCACAGAGCCCTGGTAAATATAGTGTGTGTGTGTGTGTGTGTGTGTGTGTGTGTGTGTGTGTGTGTGTGTGACTGACCTTGTCCCTGGCCCACTGTATGGTATGCTCGATCACAGCAGGGAAAGATTTCAGAGTGCAGAATGGTATCTCCTCCTCCGGTGGATCTCTCTACACAAATAAAACTTATTTAGAAACACAAATATACACTCACACACAAACACACATTCGCACACAGACTTACATGGCTATTATAGGACTCGGTCAGATTCGGCACAATGACCTCTGTGTGACCTTTCGTCCCCATGGTCCCAGAGTCGAATAACGCTTTCTGATTGGACACGCTCCGGCTGTGAAGACACAAAGCCACATGCAGTTCAACGCCGTTCAACGCCGTTTCCGAACACAAGACTAAATTTCGCATGATATAAAATAACTTTGAAAGGGTCTCCTACCTGTCCACATATCTCCGAGCCTCCACATTGTCCAGTGCAGTGATGACCAGACTGAGATGGGAATAAAAATCGTCGTTGAAGGTCTCCTCCGTGGCAGGACATACCTTGTGCAGGTTAGCGTCTATGTTGAGCTCTGGATTTATCTCTAATGTTACTGCAGCTGCTGTGATGCTTTTTGGCTTCTGAAATAAAAAAATAATAAAAAGATTTATTTATTAAATAAGAAGTAACATTAAGCAATAAAACAAATAGTAAAGAAAGGAAGAAGGGACAGAAAGGGGAAGCAAGGAAGGAATTAAGGACAAAACAAATGAAGAAAGAAAGAAAGAAAAAGAAAGAAAAGAATAGGTTAAGGAAGGAAGAAAATAAATAAATAAATAAAGAAAGAAAGAAAGAAAGAACAGGGTAAGGAAGGAAGAAAATAATGAAGGAAGGAAAAAAGAAAGAAAGAAAGAAAAGGGTATGGTAGGAAGGAAGGAAGGAAGGAAGGAAAGAAAAAATGAGGGAAAGAATGAAGAAAGAAAGGAATTAAGACAGGAAAGAAAAAAGGATGGAGGGAAGGAAAGGAGAAGCAGAAGGACGGATTGTAGGAAAGATTTAACGAAGAACAAAGGAAGAAGGAAAGATAGGCAGGAAGGAGGGAAAGAAAAGCTGAAGCAAAGAAGGAATCGAAGAAAAAAAAGAACAAGAAAGTATAGAGGAATAGAGAAATAGAGGAAGGGATAAAAAAAGTAAGGAAGAATTAAACAAACAAAAGAATAAATGAACAGAAAAGGAAGCACCTGTATATGATGAGATCGGAAGAGAAACTGGCGGTTGAGATTGGACTTCTCTATTAGATCTGGATCAGTGACGCAAATCTGAGAAAAACCACAAACTCATGAAGAACACAAACCTCATTAAAGCTTTGTGTAATTGTGTCACACTTTGATCTTTGACCGTACCTCCCCTGAACATGTGGTCAGTCCCACCCCGAGCAGTGCAAAATTCTTCAGCATCTCACAGCCGATAGCACCACAACCCACCTGCAGGGGGAGACACCAACACATAAAAGTAACTCTGTGCTCTTTTATATAGAAATAAATCCTGCTCTAATTTTAGTGCACAGTGAACAAATGTTTTACGCAAAGTCTCGCTCACCATAAACACTCGGAGCTTGTGCAACTCCACACAAAAGGACTCGCCAATACATGCCCTCAAAGCATCGTATCGATCCCCCCTGCATACACACACACAATTTAGCATGTTAGATTAAGAATAAAGTTCATAAGAAGGATCAGGAAAAAATGGACATGACTCTCTACAGTTACATTACACTTGGACTATGTGAGATTGGACGGGTTGTTCAGCGGTTATAAACTTGTACACGGATTTCTCAATGTTTAAATGTTGTGTGTGTGTAATAAATGTTTATATTTAATATTTTGGGGCTCACCAGAAACATTTGGAATAACGAAAGCATTATTTGAATGGGATTGGTTTATTCCAAACACACACACACACACACACACACACACACACACACACACATATCCCCGATTATGCAACCAGCCTTCCGTTAAAAAGTGTAACCTTCTGTGTTCAGCAAAACACAGCTAATCTGTGGGACTGGTTGAGTGTCTGGATGTTCAAAACGTTCCAATTGCTCATGTTCAGAAAGTTGGAGAACTCACCTAGGTGCAAACTCCTCCACAGGAAGAGACTGGAGAGGTTGGACCACTTCTAAGGCATCGAGATAAAACTATGGACACACACACACACACATACACATGCACACAGTATTTTCTTTTATAACATGCCTTGCACATACAAGTAAGTATTTGGACACCTGACTTTTCCTGGTATATGTGATTCCTCCCCAAACTGTCCTGGATCCCACGTGACCTACCCACTGTTGAAGCGGCGTGAACTTTCCAGTGAGAGCCTTCAGCACTTCCTGACTAGCGATGCCTCCGACGGCAGCTGCCAGAGGAGAGAGGCAGCCTCGTGCACAACGCGACACACACTTCACAAACGATGGGTTCACACTCACCTGGCCACATACAGAAGCAAAACGCACACAGGGGGTTACTACAATAATAATAATAATAATAGAAAAAATACATTTGTTAATCTGTACATCAGTCTGTGAAAAATCAGACGGAATCTCACTTTGTTCTTGAGTGTCGTGTGGACCTCCTCGGTAATCTTAAGCAAAACGTCCCAATCCTGTGAACATCTACAGAGGGCAGCACCACCAAGGAGATACAAAATGACACAGGAATGACAGGATGAAAAATAATAACAATTTGAAAAAAATAAAAGGATTATAAATCATCTTTACTCTATATTCGGCAGTCTGGTGTGTTGTTCCTGAAAGATATCCAGAGCGATCATAGTGGTGTGACTCTGCAGCGGTGCCTGATGTGTACAAATACA
>JBCEWE010000127.1:1623461-1710961 GCA_039877035.1 Silurus lanzhouensis | reverse complement strand
TAAAAACTGTATCCTCATCATGTGGAAATGGTGTAGTTAAATAAAGTGTTATTGTGTAAACTGTAACTTTTAGACAGTCACACTGGATCGAACACTAAATCACAGTGGCAGGAAACGATGATGTTTTTAGTCACTGTTGTGGTTTTCAGCGAATGATTATGCATTTGTACACCAATGCATATTTTTCCTTTTTTTTTTTTAATCAAACCTGTGCTGCGTTTCTCCGTTCGGTTCTCTTTTAATAGCATTTACTACGACAGTAACTTATCTGCTTTCATATCTGTTTGTATATTTTATTTATGCATAGATAATTTAAATATTAAACAAAGTTAAATTAATTATATTCTAGATGCTAATCTCTTCAGAAATCAACAAAATATCTGTATTTCTGCATTGTTGACATATACATATATACGTATACACACGCTTTTCACTGCTCAGACTCATAATATTTACATGTCAATAAAACCTCATTCATACAATTTCTCATTCATACAACAAACAAATAAATACTTAGCGTGAAAATAAATGAACAAATAAGTCAACAATAAAGTCATACAAATATATAGAAATATATCTTATATCTATACACTTTTTCTTCTCCTTCCGTCTGCTCCCGTTAGGGGGTCACCACCGCAGAACATACAGCAGATCCCCTCTAACCACCTGCATGTCTTCCCTCACCTCATCCATAAACCTACTCCTTGGTCTTCTTCTTTTCCTCCTTCCTATACGCTCCATCTTTAGCATTATCCTACTGATAAACCCCGTGTCCCCATAAACTCGTTTCTAATTCTGTCCATCCTCGTTACTCTGCAGCATCCTCCAGCTCCGCCTCCTGTCTTTCTGTCAATACCATCATACGACATCTCAGGTCTCACCACAGTCCTATAAACTTTCCCTTTTACTCTCACAGATACTCTTCTATCACAAATCACTCCTGCTATCACTCTTCTCCACCCACTCCACCCTGCCTGCACTCTTTCCTTTACTTCTCTAACACACTCTCCATCACTTTGCACTGTTGACCCCAGATACCTGAACTCCTCCACCTTTTCTCCCTGCAACCGCACCCCTCCACTGCCCACCCTTTTATTCAAACACATGTACTCTGTCTTACTCCTACTGACTTTCATTCCCCTTCTCTCCAGCGCGTACCTCCACCTCTTCAGGCTCTTCTCCACCTGCTCCCTACAATATCATCCACAAACATCATAGTCTACAGAGACTCCTGTCTGACCTCGTCCATCAACCTGTCCATCACCACTGCAAACAGTAAAGGGCTCAGAGCCGATCCTTGATGCAGTCTAACCTCCACCATGAACCAGTCTGTTGTTCCTACTGCACACTTCACTGCTGTCACACTGTCCTCATACATGTCCTGCACCACAACATACTTCTTTGACACACCAGACTTCCTCATACAATACCACAACTCTTCTCCACCTGATCCCTACTCTCACCACAAATCACAATATCATGTCTATATGACAGTATCGATCTGAAACGGGTAAAACATTTGTAAATCCACTCAAAAACATGTTTGTGTAAGTATCTGTGTGGATTTAGATGTTTCTACTGACCATCTCTCTGAGATTTGAGACTACGTATGGAGCTGCTGCTGTGATAACAGTTTTTTTTTTTTACAATTCTTCAATTAATCTTTGCCACCCCATCCCTCCCTCTGATTCTCTCTCTCTCCCATTTCCCCCTTCAAGCGAAGGAATATACAATCAGGATCAAATCATGACCAAGTGCGAGCTCATGTATGTGGAAGAAGGCAGAAAGCACGTTCCTCCCAGTCACATGGGATGAATTCACGTCGATTTCACATCTTACCTGTACAGCGAATCGTCTATGTCCATCGGGTCAGCCATGTTGGAGAGGGGACAGAGGGGGGGACGGCTTGTTCTTGCTGTGGACTTGAGTCAGGCTGCACCACAGGAACAAATAAAAGATATAAAAAGTAGTCAGATTGTCATGCAGTCACCAGGCTTATAATGACTTATAACAGATCCATCCAGTAAAGAAAAACGTATTCATTTTCTAAAAAACCGAAGTGACTGAATAGTTTTGTTGACATTCGATTTTTAGTATCGCTTTCATACCGTGATACCACGATACACGGTTATCACACCGTGACCCTCTGTAACCGCCGCCCTCAGTGACCGCGTCTTATATCTTTTCTTTTCTTTACCATTCTAAAAATATTGTAATGTTTTACCACTTATTGTCACCTTTATTGTATAAACAGTCCTAATTACAACCGTTAAAAAAGACACTGCTCCCGGTTCACTTCATTCAGCTAGTCACAGCTAACTAATACAGTCTGAGATTATGCTTTTTTTTAATTTCCCATCCGTTTAGAGACAAACCCGCTGTCACGCTCTGCAATTGGTGGATATGTTATTCTCCCACGCAGCTGATTCGCCAGCTCAGGTGCCGATAACGTGGTAACCAATCACAGAGCTGGGGGCGGGCTTTTCCGGAGTGCGGGTGGGATGAAAAGCCGCTTACTCAGAGTGAGTGTCATTAGCTTCACCGGCCTGCGCGTTTTTGGATAAAGTAGGCAGCGATGTGTGAGTGTACAAGAGCGAGCGTTTTTTTTCCGGAAATAACAGCGAGTTAAGGAGCTTTTTACTGACCACAAAATAAACTGCAAATTATTAAAAACCGGATCAATAAAATAAACGAGTTTACACTGAGTTACCTGTCAGTGTGCTCGAAAGACCGAGAATGCGTCTACTTCTTCTCCGGTGGGTTCAGTCTGCAGCTCCCGAGCTGACAACGCATCACTGCGCCACCTGCTGACCGGGAGGAGTAAGTAAATGACATACATATATGTCATTGTTTTATATGGTTTTTTATATATATAAAAAATAAAACAATGAAGTAAAAAATTATGAAGTAATAAATAAAGATACAGATAACATGCATATAATAAATAAATAAAGTTACATAGTAATTTAAAATACTGTACATACAAATACATAATATTATAAGTGGGGTTTTTTTTGGGACCGGTTAGTGCCCCAGTTAGTTTTGTGTTGTTTTGTTTTTTGTTAATTTATGGTGTCTTGTGTACATTGTTGAACAGTATTGAAGTAAATGTAATTTGTTACTGTACTTAAGTAGCTTTTCCCCGTTTACTTCACTACATTTCAAAGTTAAATATCTTTTCACTCAATTACATTTAGCGATATCAGCCATTTAGAGCTTTTTATTTATGAGCGAAGGTTGGGAAGGTTTACTATCTAGCTTGAAGGACCAATTGTAGGGAGGTTTGGGAGGTTAGACAGTCTGGTGTGCGCTGATCAGGAGATTGTACTCGCCCCAGCGTGTCAGTAAAAACAAGGTACAGGATTTAGAACACTCAAACTTTACTGGGTTTATGATTTGATTGTGTGTGATGTGAGTCTTGCTGTCATCTGCTAAGTAATGTTTGGTAGGTTGTGTGATGTCGGACGGTTGCTGCTCAGTGTTCTGGCATTGTTTACGCTCTTGATGGAGAACGGTGCACTGTTACCATTCTATTAATAGACTGATGTGCTGAGAGTCACATTAGAGTCTTTTCATATAAAGTTGATTAGGCAACAGTCTCGTGACAAAAATGATAAAAGGAACATTATAGATGTAATAAATCCCAGTACTCTGGATACTCTGGAAGTACATTTGAAGGCAATACTTTTGTAGTTTTACTCACGTGAATCTTTAAAGGGACGCTGTTACTGGAGGATTATTTTCCCTATTGTTCTCTACTTTAACTCAAGTACAAGGTTTGTTTACTTCGTCCACCACGGTTTGTGGAGCAACTCGGTCCTGGGAGAATGTTGTTTTATTTCAATGTGTTTTGAATTGTATATTGTTGCAATGACAATGAAAGCCTACATGACCTGACTTGAAGAAAAGGGAAAAAGCGAATGTGGAACAGCGTAAACATTCCCAGCTTCAGGATTACACAGGCAGATCTGAAGAGAAGAAAGGGACAGGGTCACTGGTCAATGGTACCTCAGGAGCATGTTTTATTAATCAGTAATAAGTATCATTATTGTTACAACAAAGTTAAAGACACTTTTATTTACTTAAAATGTACCTGCTTATTAGACTTGTGTCTTTAAAAAAACACCACTAGTGATCTGATTTTCTTTGTCTGATGGTGGAGCTTCAGTGCTCATCACACCTCTGTAGCTTCTCTCAGTAACAGGAGTTTATTAGTGTAACTATGAGAACTGAATCCCATGGGAACTGACTGAGTGCATTGATGAGCTGCACCTGTCTGCTTCCTGACCACTTTAAAACTGCTTCCTCTATTCACACACAGCTGCTGTTTTGGCTCATCGTTGTGTTTTGTAAAAAATATTTCAGATCCGAGCAAAAGGAGATCAATATTTAAAGGTCTGGATTTAATGAGTGGTGTAATTTGTAATAGTAAGAATAATTAGCTCTAGAACGCTTGGCACTCGACCCATCAACCACCAGAAACCACAGCGTTCACCACTACACTGCTGAGGAACGACTCAGAAGAAAAATAAGACTCCACATAGAATTGGCTAAAATATAATATAAAATATAAAGCAGAACTAAAAGAAGTGAAGCAGGTCAGTGTTCAGACCAGCAACATCTCAATCCAGAGCCATATGATCTGATACTAACAAACTGTTTTAAAGAACTTTTTACTTCACAAAGAAAAGCTGAAAGTCAGACTTGAACCAGGAGACTGTAATTCTGATCTCTACACCGCTGTCGGATCAGACTGAGACGGTATGTTCAGGAGAAGAGGAAGAGGGTTAATGGTGGTTTATTACATAATTTTTTAACACTTTCAAACATATGCAACTTACATGAACGTGAGGTTTCATATAAATATACATTTCCAGGATGCCGTTTCACATTTTTATTGCGGTTTTATAGTCACTTTCGGTACAAATGCAGTTTTTGGGGAATTCTTGATTTCTTGGATCTTTTGGAAGCTGAATTCTGATGTGTTTCCGTGGTCCATCACAGCCGGTGATTCTCACACTGAGACGTTGTATGAGATCTTCTGCAAAGCTGGAATCAGTGAATTGGGTGGTGGGTGGCAGCATGCAGGTTTAGGGGGCAGCCTGGATTAGCAGATGTTTCCGTATGACTATTGTTGTTCTGAATGAATGGAAGTGCAGGATATCAGTAATGTTCTTTATTAAATGTGTTTGAGTGCAGAGTTGATGTTCTTGGTGGGAAAGAGCACTCTGGGTAGGTGCTCCAGGGTCACGTGAGTTAATGTGTTACCTAAAGATTGAAGTGTGTGGTCATCTATTCCAATATCATCAACCCTGTACAGACTCAGTGTCCTGTGTAACTTTCCTTAATTTTCCTGTGAAACAAATGAAAACAAGAAACAGTTTATTATAAAATGCCGAGCCAGGATTATTACACAGATCGAATACAGACCAAGACCTAATTTACTAATTACTGCACCCTATACCGTGTGTGTGTGTGCGCACATGATGACATGCCCTTGTTTGTCAAACCTGTCAAACATTTACCTCATATGTTTACTTCTGATTACACAGACACAAAGTTGCATTACATGCACAATATTTTCTTCTTGTGTCTACACACGTTACGGACAAAAGTTTGTGGACGCCTGACCATGAGATTGGTTTGTGCTTTTGGAACATCACATTCGACATTTGCTGTTCTAATAACATCCAGTCTACTGGAAAGATGTTCCACTAGATTTTGTGTAGATTTGTGCTCATTCACAGGGGTGTTAGTAAAGTCAGGTAGTGATGTAGATGAGGTGAGGAGGCCTGGGGGTGCAGAAAGATTCACACCTGAAGTGTTCAGTAGAATTTATAACTTTATAGCAGGAGATGTTCCACTCCAACCCAGGGAAAGCAAATCTTCAGGGAGCTGGCTTTGTGAACCAGGGCTTAGTCATGCTGGAACAGGTTTGTGTCTCTTGGTTCAAATGAAGGGAACATTTCATGCTACCAAACATCCAACTGTGTGTCTCAAACTTTGTGCTAACAGTTTGGGGAAGAAACAAATATGGCAAAATACTATATCATATCCTGACGTCTATCCTTAGCTCATATTGACCCGAAGCCCTGGGGGTCTATCGCCTCACCTCCGTCAGCTCGCATCCAAAAACAACACACCCTCCCCCTGAATTTCGGTCCGGCTCCAAAGTCCGCTGTGTGTGTAATGTGTAAAGAAGACTTTGGGACTTGGTTGCACACTTTTGTGTGTTTCAGTGTATTTTAGCGTAGTTCAGGATGTGGTGTAGCAGAGCGGCGGTTCGGCAGGTCGCTCTCGGGCTCGGAGCGACGCAGCGCGCCATGGCAACGTTACCACGCGTCTACGTCTCCCGTAAAGTGCCGCCGCAGGGACTGGAAATCCTGCGCAAGTCTGGACAGTGAGTTCTCATGACTCCTCCTGTAGGATTTGTTTGAATTTGACCCAGCATGAGTGTAACACGTGTCTGAGGTGGCCAGAGTGGATCATGTAGGAATCAAACGAGGTCTCGGTGCATCTGCACTGAAATAGCTTTTGGACAAGGTTTGGATAGTAACAAAGTCGATCGTTACTGTTTTTAAGTAGCCTTTTCTGTACTCTACTGAAGTATTTCTATTTGGGGAGACTTTTACTTTACCTTCACTACATTCAACTCAACTACATTTTGCTTAATCAGTCGTTAATTTTTATTTATAAGCGGATAACTGAACTGCTCAAACACGCAGCAATCCACCAATCAGGGTCAAGCCAACAGACAGTTCAGTTCAACAGCAAGCAAACATTTGGAGAGCAATAAATGATGGAAGAAACTCCTGACTCGAGCTCGCCACAACCACCGTGGCCTTATTTGCGTCCACCAATTGAAAGGTTTTAATCTCCATAAAAGGATTGTAGTACTCCGATAGAGACACAGTCCAATACGGTTCCTCGAGGAGCCCTTGAGTGTTTAGTGCACCAGAGCTGTCTAGAGATCCACCATTGTTCAAAATACAAGCAGTATGAAACCACTTAAATCTGTATAACTCGCCCCTTCTTGGTCTTTCCTTACCCTAGAGTGCAGATCGAGCTGTGGGACTCTGATGACCCAGTTCCTCGGCAGGAGCTCCTGAAAAAGGTGAAAGGCTGCGACGGTCTGCTCTGCGTCCTCACTGAGAAGATCGACGCTGAACTGTTGAACACTGCAGGTCAGACTCAAAAGCTCTCCACCACTTACCTGCGAGAGAGAAGAGCTGTGCAGTTGAAATGTGTGCGTTTTGTATGACCGCAGGTCCAAAACTAAAGGTGGTCAGCACCATGTCGGTCGGGTTTGATCATCTTTCACTGGATGAGCTGAAGAAAAGGTGAGTTCGTTTTCGTCGTGTTTCTGAAAAGGCTTAGCATCAAACTCTTAGTGGGCCAAAATGAGATAATACCTGGCTTTTTGTGCATGGGTTTAGAGGAATCCGTGTAGGATACACACCAGAGGTGCTGACTGATGCGGTGGCGGAGCTGACTGTTGCCCTTCTCCTCACTACTTCGCGAAGACTCATTGAAGCAACGCATGAAGCCAAAACGTACTCACACACACAATTAAATTCTTGAACACATAAACACGACAAAAAAATAAGTTGGTGAGACTTTGCAATGACACAAATGAGTCAGAGCTGAAAAATGGAGCAAAATCTACATATCACAGTATCAGATTAGTTTTGGCTGCCAGGTTATTTGTAGTAACAACTTCATCAGGAATGTTTCACAGTCGCTACAGCTCCAGTCAGCGTTCACTTTCTCAGACACTATTATTTATATGTGTATAGTGGTGGTTGGGGAACATGGAGAACTCTGTGGTTGTGTGGTTATGAGTTGGCCAACAGTACAGTCGGCATCCTTGGGCTCGGAAGGATTGGTGAGTCGCCTCTTTCCTCATCGACCAATTTATTACGAACATCTCCAGTACGCCAGGAGCCGAGCATGTGGCTACATGGAAATGCATGAAATCAACGCAAGCGAAGTTAAGAATTAAATATACGTGTGTGTTTTATAGGAGTGGCCATCGCTGAGCGTCTGAAACCCTTTAAAGTAAACAAATTCATCTATACAGATGTGGCACCGAGACCAGAGCTGGCAGAGGCCATCCAGGCAGAGTACGGTAAACGATCCTCACACATCATTTGTTACAACTCACCAGAACGTGTATGAGGGAGGAATGTGTATTTGGGTGGACACACCTGATGTACATCCAATACAGTAACAAAAAAAAAAAAAGGACCAATCCATATATTGGGACTGCCCATTTATGCACTACTAATGTATATGTATATATATATATATATATATATGTGTGTGTGTGTGTGTGTGTGTGTGTGTGTGTGTGTGTGTGTGTGTATATAGTGTCCATGGACGAGTTGGCTAGACGTTCTGATTTCTTGGCGGTGTGCTGTGCGCTGACTCCCGACACTCAGAGCATCTGCAACAAAAACCTTTTCTCCAAGATGAAGAACACATCCATTTTCATCAACACAAGCAGGTACACACCAGAAAATCACTCAGCTACAGTATGGAACAGAAGAGGGCAGATCAGTGGGCAGATCAGTGGATTGGAAGGTCACAACTTTAAATCCCAGCAGTACCTAAGCTGCCACTGCTGAGCCTTTAAATCACTCAATCTATCACTCTATCTATGGGAATTTTCAATGCTGTGAGCTTTGAATTATATGGAAGTTTGTGGGCATGGCTTTATGCAAATCAGCACATTTACATTCCGTGTGTTTTTGTGTGTGTGTGTGTGTGTGTGTGTGAGAACAGAGGAGGTGTGGTGAACCAAGAGGACCTGTATGAAGCATTATCTTCAGGCCAGATCGCTGGTGCAGGACTGGACGTCACCACACCGGAACCCTTGCCCACTAGCCACCCGCTCTTCTCACTCAAAAACTGTGGTGAGCTCCTGTGTGTGTGTGTGTGTGTCTATAATATTCCATATTCAAGTGACTGAACATTATAGGGCTTTAGATGATGCTTCACACAAATGTCTCTTAAATGCCCATGCACAGTGTATGACTGTGATGTGTGTGTGTGTGTGTGTGTGTGTGTGTGTGTGTGTGTGTAAACGTGTTTAGTGATCCTGCCTCACATCGCCAGCGCCTCATACACTACACGTAACGACATGTCCGCTCTCGCTGCCAACAACCTGCTTGCTGGACTCAGAGAAGAACCCATGCCAAAGGAGCTTCAGCTCTAGAACTCACTAGAACTGTTCAACCAGATGAGAAATGAATAAACTGATCATTTTGACCACACAGACATGATTTAGAATGGATCCTTCACACACTGAACACTGGGGAGAATGTGTTTGTAAACGTGACGCTGTAACAGTTCGTGTGATACCGAAACGTATACAACGAGCTGTATGAAAAGTGTAAGGTCTAATATCGTCCTGTGTGTGTTACACTTCGAGTTATAAATATACAAATATAAAGGATGAAAGAAAAGAAAATAAAAAAGGTAAAAAAAAAAATAATAAAAAAATTAATAAATTAAAGATTGGATAGAGGACAAAAAAACTGTCTGTCACAGTGTGGAGTCTTTTACGGTTTTTGTTCCTTTTGTTTGTATGGAACAAACTCGATAAAAAGCAAAAAAAATAAAATTAAGTATTGGACAGTAAATGACTGGAAGAAAGTTCAGTGGACGGATTTGACATCTCTAACAGAAGAACTTGTATAAGCTGGAGAACAGGAGAGAAGATGTCAGTGGGCTGCCTGTGAGGCTGTTTAATGGTTTAGGGTTGTTTTTTGGGGTTGTTTTGGAGCAGGGAAGTTTGAAGACTTATTCCAGGTGGAAGGAATTCTGAGCCAACATGGCAACCATTCCATTCTTCAACACCATGCAATTCCGTCTGGACTGCGACGTCACTGTACTACCAGACGCTGAGCCGAAGTGTACGTCTGAGCTCTGTAAGAGTTTTAGAACAAACAGTCATCTGGAGTGATATCTCTCATGGTCTGCCCAGTCACTGCACCTAAATCCTATTGAACTGCTCTGGGATGAACTGGATCACAAGGTCAGAAAGAAATCTCCAACTAGTGAAGATTTACAAGAGGAACAGCAAAAGTATTTCAGCTAAACGTTTGGAGAAACTAATGGCTTCCTGAAAGTGTTAATGGATTTTTCACTGAACATCTGGACGTTTATAGATTTGTTTGGTCAAAGTAAATCTTCATACCAATACATTCTCCAGTTTGTTCTATATAAACACAAAGAGCACGCATGTTTCTCTCGAAAAGCGTAAGAGACCAGGCGTCTCACTCGTCTTACATAAGAAAAATAAAATGGGAACAGAAGACAAACAAACAAATAAATAAAATGAAACAAGAAAGAAAGAAAACAAAACAAAAAACAGAAATGAAAAAATGAATAAACAAGTTAATTAAAATCAGTATATAAAAATGTGAGAAATATAAAGAACGTTACAGAAACAAAAGAACATAAAAATACTTATAGACAAAAAAAATAATTGAATGTGGAGAGAAGGAAAGGAATGTGAGAAGAGAGATACAGAGAAAAGTCTGGGTGAACTGGATGTGTGTGGGAGGTGTTTTAATTCTACATCTTACATCGGTTCCTTGAATGAAACCTGCATGTGATGGACGTAACAGTAAGTGCACAAAAACTAAACAGAACATTTTTTACGCCGTTTCTTGTCAGTCACGTCGCAGCTGAAGCCTGAGGAGGTGGAACCTCCATCGACTTGCACATTGCTCAATCCTTCACATCATATAAGACACGAACACGGATCCATTACACACGAGTCACGTGAATCGGAAACAAACTGCACTTTCTTTTACACGAGAACACAAACGTTTCACACATCTTTTGATCCTTCGCAAAAATGTCATTAAAGCCACAACGTCTGAAGGTGCAAAGATGGAAAATATGCACTGTGGCAGATGTTCTGTGAAGGACATGAAGAAAATGGAGTGATGCTTCACTATCGGCTACACAATCGATTACAGTATGGCACACGCCTCTCTGAACGACCGGACAATGGCGTTCAGAAGTCACGTGACCACAACACGGTTCACGACTAAAAGAGAACAAACAACAAGCCTCAGTCTGACTGAGTCGGGGAGAGAAGAACAGGACTACTTGGGTTTGAGGAAACTAAAGGTGCATTTACTTTTGAGCCCTTTTCTTTTTGGGTCCAGGGTTTTTAACACTTATAATGTTTCCCTCCACATGTTTCACAAAGTGGAAGAAATGGAAAAGAGAGAGGAAGGGATAGAAAAGGGGAGAAAGAAAGATGCTTTATATATGTCACATGTACTTTGCAGCACAGTGAAATTCTTTGCCCTGATACCGTGCCCCTGGTACACATAGAGTTAAGGGCCTTGCTCAAGGGCCACACATATGGCAGCATTTAAATACCGGGGCTTGAACCCCTGACCTTCTGTTCAGTAACCCAGAGCCTTAACCTCCGAGTTACCACTTCCCCAGAGAAATGGAGAAAAGAATGAGAGGAAAAAAAGAGAAACAAAGAAAGAGAGTAGAAAGGAGATGGAAAAAAGGAGGGAGGATGAAATGGAGGAAAAAAGTGTGAGAGAATAGAAGGAGGGAGGACGTGATAAAGGAAAGGATGAGGGAGGTAAAGAATGGAAATGAGAGAAAAGGGAAAGGAGGGAGGAAAAATGGAAGGTTGAAAGGAAGGAGCAGAAATTGCAGAAGAAATAAAGGAGAGAGGAAAAAGTGAAGGAAGGAAGAGTGATGAAAGAAATCAAAGAGAAAGAAGAGGGAAAACGAAAAAGAAAAGGAAAAGGAGGGAGGAAGAAAAGAAAGAAGGAGGACATGTGGGAGAAAAAGTAGGTCATAAACTTTACGTTGCTGAACATTGGAATGGTAGTGAGGTTCCTCACAGTTTCATCATGGTTCTGTAGTCCACACTTATGAATGAAGACTCGCTCCTATTCGCTAGTTTCTATAGCGTCATGCTGCAATTGAAGCTTTGAGAGAAACTGCTGAGGGGACGACGGTGTGCAGCTGCTAAACGTAAGAACAGAAACCGGATGTGCTTCGTAGTCATTCTGCATCGTTACCTGTAACTGTAAACTACATCCTAATGTTCAATAAATAAAACTTTATAATCATGTGATATAAAAGCTGGAGGTAAAACACATGGATGTTTACGCTCCACACAGAGTCATCGTTCATCGCCTGCATGTTTTCGGCTTCCACCAATCCACTGCGGTGGGAAAACGTTCTGACCCTCACTGTTCTTCCTGTGTGGAGTTTTTGTTATTTTTTTTTTATCTTTCACTTCGAATGTACCGTGTTTCAAATAAACGTGAATTTCATCGTGAAATGAAGATCTGAATAGCTTCACAGTAGAGCGCACGCGTTGCCACTCCTTCGGAAATTCAACATCAATGTAAGAATTTTGGCTTTAAAGCCGTCTCCGGTACGAATCACACGTATGATAGCAGTAATATATTATTTATTTTGCGCTAAATGTCCAGTGTGGATCTAAAGCAGCCCAGTCGTCATGGAGCTGGTCTGCCACCGGAGGCAGGTGGTTTTCGAGTGTTTGTACAGGTGACTGGATTGGCTGAATCGCTTGCCGCACTTCAGGCAAGCGTAAGGCTTCTCGCCTGTGTGGACTCTGATGTGCTTCTTGCAGTCCGTTAAGGTCAGGAAAGTCTTACAGCAGATCTTACAGGCGTATTTGCGTGCTCCCTCCACCACCAGGACGTTGTGCTCCGAGAGCGCTTTCTTGCATTTGGAGAGCACGTCTGCCGACGCGCGGGTCAGCTGGGGCAGCGGATTCAAGTTGCTTCCTCGTTGCGTAGAAGCGTCAAAACTAGCGTCGTTTCCGATCAGGGATGAGGAGGAAGAGGAAGCGGCGTCCTGCATCGAAGCGGCTCCTGGGATGCACTTCGGTGCGATCCGTCGGTAAGGAGGAAACCTGTACGCGCCGGCGCGAAAGATATTCCTCTGAAACTCTAACGCCAGCTGCTCGGAGGAGGACGACGCGATCCCGTCCAGCATCGGCTGAAGCAGCAGTGTGTCGGCTCGCATGTTGGAAAACTCCTGCGCCTCCCCCGAGAGGAGGTTCTGAGACGCAGGGAGGTGCAGAGAAGAGGAGGAGTCTGAGCCGAACAGGAAACGGGACGGCTCGTGGTCCAGTGCGCACTCCCCTGTCGCCGGGTTTGAGCTGGAGAGACGGTCGAAGTTCATGGCGCTCAGGAGACCTGATCCTCTTTCTCTGCGGTCCACACCTCCTCCGCTATCGCCCGCTCGTTCTCCTTCCATGACCGGCCCTTTGATTTCTGAGATCAGGATGTCGGAGCTGGGCTGAGGGTCACTGAAGCTGTGCTCGCTGCCTTCGGGGCTCAGTTCCAGCTTCTCTCGTACGGCCTCCACCTGCAGTCACAACACACAAAACGCTGATCACTCAGAGTAAACCTGAAAGAATGTCAAAGTGCAGAAGAAGAAGTGAAGGAGAAGAAATGATCCGTGAGAGTTCAAATCGAATCCAACCCCGTGTTACATTTAATCAGGATATTAATATTATTATTATTATAAGAGCTGCAGGTTTGGAGATGCTCTGACCCAGTCGTCTAGACGTCACAATTTAGCACTTGTAAAACTCAAATAAAATCCTCACGCTTTCCCATTTTTCCTGCTTCCTACACGTCAACTTTGAGGATAAAATGTTCACTTGCTGCCAAATATATCGCACACACTAACACGATGAAGAGTGATATTCAATTCAGCGCTTATAATGTTATAATGTCACAATGTTATGCCTGATCGCTTTATTCGTATTGCATATAGAAAATAGAAAAATGCATATAGAGGCTCTGACTTGGTCCGAACCCAGAAACACAAACTGAAAAATCAAGAAAGGGTCTGATTTCCATGTCTATCACATTAAACCTTGTGTATTTATATGCATATTTCCTAAACGCTGATAAATTAAATAATAAATTAATAAAATAATAAATGTTTTTTCCTGTTTGTAAACGAAACGTGTCTTTGGGCCGGTCTCTAGGAAGTGCATGCCTGACCATACTTCCTTTGTTGCAAATGAGAGATACCATACATCTGTACTGTCAGTATCAGAGCGAGTGTGAGGTTCATCACACCTTGAAGATCGGAGTGTCTCGCTGTTCCAACATGACCTGAGGGTTTCTGTGATGCGTTCAACCTTTGCAGTGGGGCGTGAAATCTACTCTAGAAGACCTGAGCTTGTTTTTCCAGAGCTGAAAGAAGGGCCTGTCCCAGTGACTTGTGTGATGCTCTGGGAAACCCACTGCTTGATGTTTGCTCAATTGTGGCTGAAACAATGAGCCAAAAAAAAAAAAAAAAAAAGAGATGTGAGGCTGCTAAAACAAACACAACGGGGAAAAAAGAATCAGCATTGCTGAAGATGACTAAAACGCCATGTGTGATTTCCTCACACGGTGCAAATCACATCACATGTCTGTCGATAGCTACGAGTCAAAGTGAAACAGATGTGCGGATGCCTTTTTGTGATCTGACGACTTATGTCAAAAATGGCTCTAGGAAGCAGTGATTATTTCCTCTACGGTGGGGTTCGGCTGCATGATCAGACGACGAGGTAATTCCTTCTTCACAAATACAGCTGAACCATGAAAAGGATTTTTTTTTTTATTTGCAGAACTTGACCAGTCCTGGTATTGGTGTTGTCAACTTATCACATCCTATTTTAGGATACAGAGCAGTTCATTTTTTCTGCATTTGTCCATTATGTTTAGTGCCTGCTTCTGTCTTACATTTACAACAGGCCTGTTAGCACCAGTAACTTGTTTACAGTGATCAGTTGCAGATATTCCCAGACACTCAATATGTTCGACTTAACACTTACCTGGTCACTGCCCTCAGCCTGAGACATGACATCGCTGGTCTCGTCTGCAGGTTCAGGTGAGCTTATGGGCTCCCTCTTCACCGCCACCTGCATGCGTGGTGCTTCTTCCTCACCGCCGCCTTTCACTAGTACGCCGTTGTTATCTGGATATTCCTCCTTGTGCACCAGCAGGTGAGGCTCCACCCTGCTCCCTCTGCCGCCATCCGATTGGCTAGGGAGCTGTGCGTCGTCTTGTGCCACCGCCCGTCTGTACTCGTCCCTCTCGTCAGATGCAATTACCACTACCTCCCGTTTGGAATCCTCATCCAAGGTTTTGCTGTGCGAATCCGGGGAGAGAAGCTCCTCCCCTCTAGCTCCTTCCTCACCACAATCTTCAACCATACCCTGGGCTTGTGTCGGGAGGCGTGGCCTCTGTCGCGAACTCTCAGTCTCGGGGCGGATCAGAGAAAACGTCTGCTTGCGCTTCTGCAAGCGGCGCTGCGGGTAGAAAGAATCCCTCTGGTCCAACAATCCACTTCCCGTGACCGAGCCCTTCCCTCGGCCTGCTGCGCTCGCTTCCACCTCCGCCTCTTCGTTAAGGGCCGAGCTGACTACGCTTAACCCGAGCTGCTGCAGGAGGAACGAGCGCTGGAGGCGTGAGTTAGAACCAGTGTTCAGCTGCTGCTGCTCAACACGCTGAGCCCCGTGCTCACCCAGAGGCGACTTGGGCAGAGTCCGAGTGTTTAGATAATGCTTGCATGCCTTCACTACGGTATTAAAGTGCAAATGAGACGCGGCCAGCAGCACGTCCATCACGTTGCTCTCTCCCAGGGTCAGCGTGGACGTGTACATCATGTCCATAAGCACCGAAAACGCCTCGGCCGTCACCACCTCCGAGTCCAGACGGATCACGCTCACGCTACCGTCACCCTCGGATACGCTGAAGAGCGCGCGGAAGTGTGTGCTGCACGCAGCCAGGACGGCACGGTGGGCTTTAAAATGCCGGCTGCCTACCACAATCACGCAGTCGCACAGCTGCCCGTGGACACGCTGATAGTTCAGCTGCTGGAAGATCTGCTCAAAGTGTCCCGGGAAGTCCATGATCTAGGAGGAAAAATAAAGAAGGAAATCTGTCAGTTCCCAATGACTTCAACTGATATCCCAGAGTCCTCCACTTATACTACAGTGATCAATCCACCTCTTAATACCTTTAGCATGATGCCAAAGCTATAGAAACCATCAATATTATAGAGAAATGCAGTATAACAGAGCTCTGCATCATTTTGAACTGTTTTGCCGACCTTTCCTTACGATGTCCAGCTTTTCTTGAAAAGTCTGTCTTGTAAATGTCCTTGTAAGTGTATATCTGACCAAATAAATGTCTTCTCCTCTGTCAGCCATTTGGAAATAAATGAAATTAGAAATTCACATGAATATAAAAGCTTGTGAAGTTTTGTTACAGATGCGGTTTGCGAGCTTTGACTAGTGCGCTCTATAATCATCCAATCAAAGCACATGAAAATGCTGATGTTATTGTACGCCTGCTAGGTGGCTCCAGTGTTGCCAACTTGAAATCTGATTGGTTAAAACCACCGCTATATTGTCATGCATTTTTCTATACCAGGCATAAAATACTTGACCATCTATCTATCTAGCTATATGGGAATCGCACAAAAGAAATCATAATCCTAGAATATCATCTAAATTGAACAACTGTTTATATATAAAACACATGGACTAAAAAACAAAACATAGAGAAGTATTTTACTATAGTGTCATATAGACATTCACGCCCATTATTAGCATCCTCTCCATATCTAAATAAAACAAATTCAGCACAAATACCACTTATTATTGACTCCTGTCCTAAATTTTAATTCCAATACAATTATTCCTGCACAGCGTAAAAAAATTACATTTGATTAGCTAATTAGCATGCTAGCTAAGGTGTCTAATGACATTAGGTTACCTAGCAACCTATGCTACAACACGGGCTCTGTAGATTGCTTGCTAATCTCGTTATCCTAATTTTAGTAGCTAGAAATATATATTATGTTATGTTTTTTTTCCACGGAATAAGTCTGTGTGTGGAGCAACATGCGTACCTGTCCAGTGCACACAATAAGCGCAGGGTGTAGTTCGGATTAGCTCGCTAGCTAGCCGACATAAGGTAGCCTTACGGCTAGTGCAGTTGTTGAAGCTTAACAAAACATATCGACAAAATAATTCACTTAAAATCCGTTGTCCATTTTGTGTCTCACGTCGTGACACCGCCAAAACGCCCAATAACCACACAACGTTTGTCCCACCGTGCGCTAAGAGTAAGAGCCAGCTAGCTATCAGACACCTATCATTAGCCATTGAGTCGGCTCCCTGAAATGGATCTTTTTTGTTGAGCCGACTCGCATGTTACATATAGAGTGGAGTGAATCGATTGTTGAGTCGTTTTCTTTTGTTGAAAATTAAGCTTCGACTTTGTGTTATTAATTTTACAATACATTGTCAATCACACTAAAATATAAACACCAATTTTAATCCGAAATGTTTTTTTGTGGTAGTCAAATGACAGACAGACAAAAAAAAATATTTTTTTTACAACTTTATGGAGTCGGCTCATTTTGGTGAGCCGAGCAATTATTTATGACTCACTTGTAATCAGGACTATACTCCTAGGTGCTTATCCAAGCATCAAATGATATTTTAAAAACAAAACCCCTTTTGTCCATTTTCAACAGCCCCTGTAACTTTTATTTAATGAAATCTATATACCTGACTGCTTTAAATAAACTGTTTCCATGATCAGGAATCATTGTTAGCACTTCGACAGGAAAACTAGGAGAGGTTTTGTCCGGTTACATGGAATCTGAAAAATTAGATTCCTGTTCTTGGTCGACAGGAGTAGAACAGTAGTTTTCAGCTGTAGAGAGTGGTTGCATTACACAGGTAGATTAGTGGTTAAAGCAGTAGCCTTTGGAGCTGAAGGCTGTTCATTCAAATCCCAGCCACATTAAACTGCCATTTCTGGGCCCCTGAGCAAGGCCCTTAACCTCAGAGTGACTCAGTTGTATGAATGAGATCAATCTTAGTTGCTCTAGATAAGGGCATTAACCATAAAATGTAAAGCCTCCCTTTTTATCTCAATGCTCTCTTGACAAAGTGTTATTTTATGTTAACATGTCTCAGCACATGTTTCGCACCATTCTGTGTTACTTCTAGAGTCCTGTGTTTGAAATCCCAGGTGATGATCCTGGATTTTATGCACTGTACTGGGTGCAGATGCTTTCTGTCCACTTCAGAGCAAACGTACACACATTTTAAAAAGTCGGTTTTATTTCTTGTGAAAATGGATAGAATAGAAACCAAATTTTCAGGGTATGAAGCCAATTTTCTTCGCATCACAGTTTAACATAAGCACATCAAAAACAACGAGGTTTATGAAACACAGAGTCTGGGATGCAGATGTTGAGTTTTAGAGATGAAAAGGAGGAAAAACAATGAATTAAAAAAAAACAAAAAAAAAAAAAAACATTATAAAAAAAAATTAATAAATCGGTAAAAATCTAACACCTGACGTTCAAACAGAAGAAATCTAACAGCATCAGTGCACATTTGAACGTGGTCCTTATATTGCCAATTAAAACCAAACATGTGAACATATAAAATAAGCTGTATGCCATACTTACTGTATGATCTGGATCCAAAAATTTAAAAAGAACAAAAATTGACGCAGCCAAACAACAACATGCTGGTCTTTTTTAAAAAATAGATTAGTTCTAGGTCACCATTTCTATAGAACAAAAAAGCAAAAGAAAAGAAAAACACTAGTTTATCGGGGAGGAAACCCGCGGTGAGGCGTGCCACGCCCCCGAAAACCGCCACGGTCTCCGCGAAAGTTGGGTCGGTTCCTGTCACGCCCACGTTCACCTCGTCCCCCTGCCGCTCCACCTCGCCCCCCTCGTGGGGCGCCCCGGCACCCCTCGGGCTTGGGAGGCGGCGATTTGGGGCGGAGCCTTTCAATGTCCTCTGTACAGCCGGAGAGGTGGGAATTGTTGAAGTAGGTGGAGTAGGTTTCGGCGTTGAAGTTGCTGTTGGTAAGCGTTGGTCCAACAGTTAACCATCCTGAAAATCACACAGACCAGAGGGAAGAAAAAACTAAAATCACCACACATTTTCTTACTAAATTAAAAGTAATACCTGTTTGGAAAGAAAAAAGTGTGTGTGTGTGTGTGTGTGTGTGAGTGAGTAAGACCTGGCCTGATGGTACTGTCTCGGCCGAACAGATGGAGGCGTCTGAGTCCGAGGCAGAAGTGCTCGATGATGTGGAAAATCTCCACAGGCTTCTCGATGTTGCCCATCTCAGGCTCCTCTGTGATGATTAGATCGATGTCCACGTTGGCGTGGATGAAGTCGCCGTCTGTGCTGCGCCGCACCGTGCCCTTAATACCCATCAGGCAGTGCTCCTGAAACACACAAAAAGAAACACATTTAAAAAGTCTGCTGCATAATTTCACCAACCGAACGCACTTACTTCGATTTCCATCGTTCTTACCTTGGTCCTCTGAAACACTGCTTTGGGGTCCAGCGTTTTGGTCTTTCCAGGGTTGTTCTTGTTGGTCTTAATCCAGCAGATATCCTCAGATCTCCTGAATCCCCATTTCCTCAAACACTGTGCAACAAACACACTCTTTACTAATTAACCATTACCCAATATGAACAGCTCCAGAAATTGGGCAGGGTTCAATTAAATTTGTCTGCAGAGTAGAGAATGTTACACAATAACAAAAATACAAGCGTCGGGCGATTGTAGTAATTGTACACGTTCCAGCCGATACACTAACAAATGACAACATTCCTTACCATCCTGCCAAGATCGAGTCCCTCCCCCGAGCCACACCAGAGAAAGACGAAAGAACGCAGTGCCGAGATCTCGTCAATCTGCAGCTTCATGATCTAGAAGAACAGAGACATGCACAGTGTTCAGTCTTCAGGTCTCAGCGGTAATCTGCGTCAACAGTTAAACCCTGAACACTTACATCATCCCAGGTCCAGAAACGCTCGCTGGCGATGATGCCGGACTCTCTGTAATACTCCTCTAATGGAGGCTCCACCAGGATCACGTCAAATTTACCCTTCAGTTCCCGCAGATCTAAGTTCTCCAGGTCGGCCTGCAGATACCTGCCATCCGAAAACACACACAAAAAATAAATACACCATACAATTTCACAAAGCTTGTTTCAGAAAACAAACCAATGTTAACAGAAATGTAAATCGTCTAATTTAAAGAACAGAATCCTGTGTGTACATCGGTGGAGTGTTTGTAGCGGAGATGAGCTCGTCTTTCAGCCGGATGAGCTCTCGGAGTTTGGGGTACTCCTCAAATCGGTCGGCCAGTCCTGTCACACAAGATGCCAAAAATAATAAATAAGTATTTATCAAAAAGATTTCACATATTCCTTTCAAATTCCATACACATATACACATACACACACACACATTATATATACATACACACACATCAATTAAAATATATATATATATATAAAAAAATTAACCCCTGCATTTTGTATTCACAATCTTTGTGTAAATATTAAATTTCCCTTGATGATCTGAATCACAAATATGTAAAAAAAAAAAAAAAAAAAAAAAAAAGGAAGGCGTGGCCAAATATTTTTTCACAGCGCTGTACATAAAACAAACACGACTGTAATTGTATCACGTCCTGATCTGCACTTCGGCAGTAGAAAAGACACCTCTTCCCCTCACCTACGTCCCTGATGAAGTTCTGTGGCCGATGTCCCGTGTCCACAAAATGCTGGCAGTAGTCATTATGAGGGTTCAGACTCTGTGTTCCCTGATAACAACAGCATGAGAATAATTACATACTCGATGTTAGAAAAAAAGAATGTATTAAAACACACATATACTAAGGATCTATTGATTAGAGACAAACCAACAAAACAAAAACACAGTACAACAGCATGAACAATTTAGACAAATTATTTACTGGTGCAAAATAGTGCAAATGTAGACCAATAAAAATGTAACCGCACCTTTAGGAACGTACTGGAGTCCTTGTACACCTCTTCATATGGGCCGCTCTCCTCCTGCTGCTGAGGCTCTGCGTCCTCCTAGAACACACCAGTCATGTTACCCCGGTTTAATAAATCAGGGTTATCAGGTCTGAGATCGGCGTAACTCACCGTCTGCTCCTCCACGTCCTCATCGGCGTCCTCGCCCTCGGTCTGGCTTTTCCTTTTGCAGCCAGACACTGACGTGTCGAACGACGACCTGCAGAAACACGAAGCCGAGAAATTATCAATATAAATGTATAACCGGATCTCTGATGGGTTCGGGCTTCATTATTTAATCTTTTCTAGAGCAGCCACACATCTAGAGCAGCTAAGACTCATCTAATACTGATGCAAACATCGAATTTATGCATGATTCATAAACACCTGCATGTCTCTCTGGTCTCCTCGATCTCTTTTTGCTCCTGTTTGCTGTTGAGAACAGCGCCGATGGTGTCTGCACTTTCTGCTCCAAGCTGCAAAGACCAAGCAAATGGCATAAAAGTGCAAGGTTACTATTATTTTTTTTTGCACTGTGTACATACTGCACAGCCTTCCTCTCACAGTACGAGTTTAGTGGCTCCTCCTCTATTCTGCCTTATTCTTCCCACAAACAGTTTGCTTTCCAAATCTCTCCTTTGATACAGTGGATCATTTCACCTGCACATTGGTTTGTACAAACTCCACAGATGTTGCTGCTGTTCTCAGCTCAGGATTCCCAACTTACAATCTGCTAATACTCAACATTCTTTCAATACACTCATTTATCTTTACCCTTCTACACCTGTATACTGATTTAAGATCACACTATCGGGGTCAAAGTGCCCCCCTGAGACTTTAAGCTCCTTGCAAGGTTTCTTCCTCATGATACGCTATAAGCTTATTGTACTATTAAGGCAATGCATTAAGTAAATTTTTCATTCTTTGCTGCAAAAAACTAACTCCTAAATTATTAGGTTTTTTTTTTACTTTGATATGCAGAACATTATATTGGATTTCTGATCATAAGATTGAGAGATCAAATAACAGCACCATTAGAGGCCACTGTTGGGCCCCTGATCAAGGCCCTTAAGTGCTCATGTGTATAAATAAAATAACTATAAGTCACTCTGGATGTGCCACATGTCATAAATGTACATAATACAATTACGAGTAAATTTTGTTATAAAAGAAATAAATATTATTGTGTGTAGTGTCTTTGTGTAGACACTTTTACAGGATTTCTCGAACACACACAATTTCGTGATGTCTGTGAAAGTGTTTGCAGAAGTTTGGTACAAAAAAAAATACCGCTATGAGGAAGAAGAAAGGAAGAAAGGAACAAAGGGGGAAGGAGGAGGAAACTTCCCGCCTGAATGTTTGGTATTTGTCAGATCTGTACCTGTTGTGCGAGAAGCTGCCGTCTGAGCTTCTGCCTCTCGCGGATCTCCTGCAGCCTGCTGTCCATTTGGAGAAGAAATAAACGGCTTATTTAAACAACAAACACGCTCACGAGCCCTTTGAAAAAACCAACAAGCCTCGGTCGCGTGTGTTCGACGTCAGCGATACTCCCGGCTTCCGCTAGTCGACGACTGATGACGTAAACAAATAGCTACAGGGAGCCTTAGAAAAACAATGGCTTAAAAATGTATGTATACAAAAATTGTACATATTATTTCTACTATATATATATATATATACACACACACACACACACACACACACCCCCCCCCCCACACACCACATAAAATACCCATTAAAAATATATACAATTATTATAAATATTTTTTTGAAAAGTACACTTTTTATACATACACACACACAAATATATATATATATATATATGGTTTTTTTTTTTTTTTTTTACATTATCTCTTCCATCAAATAAAATTGCTAAAACAGAATTTGTAGACTTTTATGTTACAAAAGAGCAACAACACATTAAAAGCTCTCAGTAACATGACAGAACAGTGTCTCGATTAAGAATGAATAAATATCAGAATAAAATATGACACAGTCGACTGCTTACTTCTTTACTTCAGGTTTTCTGAATGGGATCAGAAATGTAAATAACATGCATGCAGAATTCTGCACGCGCGCACACACACACACACACACACACACACACACACACACACACACACACAAAATTGGTCTGAAATAATTGTTTATTTTGTCCAGTCAGTCATATGTAACACTATACATAAATGATAAAAAACAACAACACAAAAACAAGTAAGAAGGTGCAGAGTTGAACGTTTGGTTTGTATGTCGTGGTCCAACAAAATGTCAAAGTTTGTTCAGGAATCTGTTCATTAAGGCCTCAAACCCATCTTGAGCAGATTTCATCTGAGCCAGTGTTTCCTCATGACGGCGCTGACGAGCCGCCGTGGATTCTTTTAAAAAGTCCAGAAGAGCAAAATAATGCTCGTTCGCTCTTTTCCGTTTGAGCAGATTAGGTCGAGTTGAAGTCACCTCAGAGTCTCCCTCAGCGTCCACATTCAAAGTCTTTGGCCTGCGCACCTCGACCCCTTTCACCGTGCCGACAACCGGAAACTCGACGTCATGATGCCCACCCAGGAGCTCTTCCATCTCATGAAAAAACTCGCATGTCACGCCTTCTCCACTACTCGCTCTGTTCTCGTCTTTGGCCTTCTTGTACTCTTCCTCCAGTGCGCACCATTTTCTCACCACATGATCGGGATGGAAGACCTCCTGAAAGTGTTTGGAGAGTCGAGAAGCCATCTCCCTCCACATGTGTTTCTTGCGGCTTTTACCCGACTTGATTCGGGGGTTCATCTCCTTCAAAGCCCGGAGGAGACTTTCGCCGTCTGCCTCCAACTTCTGGCGTATCATGTCGATCAGGAAGAGGGTTTGCTCTTTGGTAAACGACTCGTTTTGTGGCAGAGGCGCCTCTTCCACGATGTACACGTTCTCCTCCTGCTTGCTTACTGCAAAGAGTAAAACGACCAGAAACGTCACAACTTCCTGTGCTTCATTCCTTACATAAAACAAAATCGTTCTGGAATTCCTACAGTGAAAAAGGTTTACATACATGATTACAATCGAGCTAAAACTCAGTACGGCCAAAAGTATGTGGACACCTGACCATCACAGCCATATGTGCTTGTTACAGATCTCAGTCCAGTTTTGCTGTGATTGATAGATAGATAGATAGATAGATAGATAGATAGATAGATAGATAGATAGATAGATAGATAATCTAATACCTAATAATAAACCCCAATCTTTTGTGAAAATGTTCCTCTCGATTTTGGATTGTTATTCTTTAGATTATGTGATAAGTCAACTATCAGGCACCGAAACCTGTGATTCAATATTCGGTAATCAAGGTGAGATCAGGGCTCTATGCAGGACCATGTCTTCATAGAGCTCATGTTGGTCTGTGACATGTTCGGTCCATCGTACAAAGACAATGCATGCGTGCAATGGTCAGGTTTGGTCATACTTATGGCCATTTAATTCTCCCGAAGTATGTCCATTTGTTGTAGTTGTAGTGTAATGGTTTTGATCATGATGCAAGGAGTTTGGATTTAAACTCACCAGTTGTATACAAGTTCACCCTCACAGTCAGAGCTTCATCAAGGTAGTATGTGTTGGGGTCATCAGCTGACTGGTACAGAGGAGCATTACCCAGAAATGTGCTCTTATCTGGGTCCAGGATCAGAGTCAACTCAGCGCCTTCACACACTACACACACACACACACACACACACACACACACACACACACACACACACACACACACACACACACACACACACACACACACAGTCCACAGTGCCTATTGTTAGCATTAGTAACATAGTCTCCGGGTAACATTAGTGATATGAGTGATCGCTCTCATGCTGATGTTTTACTGTACATAAATTCGCCAAATATTACAGAATTAAACATAAAGGATCTGCAGAAAACTGATTTACTGCTCTATACAATACTTACTGTCCGTGGAAGGCGCCGCCATGTTGCTCTGACGTCACTCAAGTTCTTCTTCTGCGGCTGCTTTTTAGGTTATTGGTGTCTGCTTGTGCCTTTACCGCCACCTACTGCACTGGAGCAGAGACGTGTATTATTATTATTATTATTATTGTTGTTGTTGTTGTTGTTGTTGTTGTTGTTGTTGTTGTTGTTGTGCAGCAGTAGTAGAGAATGGTAAGGAGTAAGATAAGTAGGGGAATAAAGAGCAGAAAAAAGGCTGCTATAATTACTATTAGTGGTAGTAGCAAAAAGGAAGGAAGAGGATGAAAAGAGAGTAGGGGGATAAGGAAGGAGGGATGAGGAGGATCTGAAGAAGAAGTAGTGGTAGAATGGAGAGAACGAGGGGTAGAAGGGGTAGAAGAAAGAAGGGGAAGGAGGACAAAGAGGGGTAGAAAAGTAATAGAAGGAGGTAAAAGGAGAAGGACGAGAAGTCATAGTAAAAGAAAAAGGAGGGAAAGGAAAAAGAGGAGCAGAAGGATTAGTAAAAAGAGGGGGAGGAGGATGAGGAGAAGAATTAGTTGAAGGTGATGAGAATGAAGAAGAGTAGCAGAAGCAGATGTAAAAGGAGGGGGAGGAGAAAGAGGGGCATAAGTAGTAGAAGGAGGAGAAGATGACAAGCAGCAAAAGAGGTAATAGGAGGAAGATAATAAAGGATAAGAGAATTACAAGTATTAGTTACATTAGTGAACAAAATAACACTGCATTGTTCAGCGGACTGAAGGTTCTCCATGAAAAGATTTGGGAACCAGAACAACCTGCATTCAGAAGCACATGTAGATTCTATAATGTGCAGCTGCAATACGGCGGTGTCAACACCAGGTGGCAGCATTTATCCAGTAAAGACACACTGTCTAGATCTTCACTCTCACACTGTGAAGATTCTTGGAGACCACTGGAGTACAGAATATAACACTTTTATTGACCCCAGGCGGCCTTTTGTGCCGTTTGTGCAATTCGTTCGAGAAATGAAAAAAAAACAACAACGATGTTTGTTTGTTTTTTTTCCCCGAAAGCGCGCAGGTCACGCCGGTAAATAGAAAGATAGAAAGAAAAGCTCGTTTCTGCTACTATTTTTATCCTGCAGGAGTCATTGCCGCCATTCCGCTTTTTATAGAGCTTATATTAATAATCAAGGAGCGTTTCTGGGTCACGTGACTCGAGGGGGGGGGTGTGCACGCGTCAATCATTATCATCATCATCATCATTATCAGAGGGTCAGTCTGTTCACGCTCGCTTCACGCGCTTCCACGAGTGCACCCCCTCCCCCTGACACACACACACACACATGCACCCGCGCGCTTTCGTCGCTGGGTTCAAAGCATGCTCGTGCCGCTCCGGTGATGGAGGCGAGCGCGCGCTCCGGTTCCTCCGCGCGCCCGAAGCTCTTCTTCCTCGCGCCCCTCTTCCTCCTCCTGCTCCTGCGCGTGCCGCCGTCCTCCCCGCTCCTGAGCCCGTTCAGCGAGTGCGCGCAGGGCCGCGGCGGCGGCGCGTCGTACCGCGGCTCGGTGGACGTTACGGAGTCTGGCGCGCGGTGCATGAACTGGACCGAGGTGAGCGACGTGACCGCGCGACATCCGGGCAAAGGGCTCGGCGTGCACAACTTCTGCCGCAACCCCGACGCCAGGATCCGGCCCTGGTGCTTCTTCCGCAACGCGCGTGGACGCGTCGACTGGGGCTACTGCGACTGCAAACAAGGTAACGCGCGCGAGCGCCGCACAACCGGAGACGCCCAGGAGGGGAACACGCGCGAGCGCACCGCGCTGCCTTACTTACCGGAGTTTAGTTAATCAATTACGCACGTGCACCGCGCGCTTGGAGGGAACCTAGTGAACTTGCACGGTGCGCGCGATCTGATCGGATCGGATCTGATGCACTAATCCGATCGCAGGATCACTCACGCGTTTCCACCCAAAGAATCCCAGATTAACGTGTTCAAGTTCTTATTGGATGCAGATGCACGATGGGGGAAAATTCAACAATTAAGATCATAATAAACTAATAATCCGGACAGATTTATTAATTCGGATTAACACTCAAATTAATTCTAACTGAATTATCTGAATACACTCATTGCACAGGAAGGGTTTATTCAGCACCTGTGTCCGATCAGAAAGTCATAATCTAAATATATACAAAGTTTAACCTTTTTGTGACATTTTTCATGCAAAATTTTGTTCCATTAAATGAGATTAAAATTTCACACAATATTTTCAATTCTGGATTATAATAAAATTGATTCATCAAATTCAGATCCTGGTGCCACAATCCGTTTCAAAATTCAGTAAAAAATGTAGATTTGAAATAAAAAAAACACTGAAAAAAAAAGCAAAAAGGACACAATTTGACTCATTTGAGTTGCTCATGTGACAAAAAACCTTCTGATTTTGATTAACTGAATTAGACATGGACTGAGTTTGAGTGGTTTATTTCTTCTGAATTATTATAAACTGAAATATAAAACTATAAAACATTAATTTAAGTCATGAAATGAAACTTCAGTTCAATAATTCAACTAGAAAAATTTCACTTCAGTATTTAAGTGTTTAATGTGTGTATAAACAGTGTGTGTACAACACACACTATAAATCTGCAGTTAAAACATCTCACTCTGTAAATACTCTCAATACAAATCCACATTAGTACTTTTTCTTTCAGTAATTTTCTTGGAATTAAAGCCACATTTAATCACAAATTGGTACCGTATGAACACGATTAGATGAAATCTGGAACATTTCACAATCCAACACTGTGATGTGAAAGAGTTTACCGTATAGGGATTAAATAATGGATATATGGTAATTATATAAACAATTATATAGGGATTATATAAAGGCCACATAGAGATTATATATAGAGTATATAAGCATTTAGAATGAGTATATATGGATTATATATAGATCATATAGGGATCAAATAATTATATAGGTTGAATTGGATTTAATTATTGGGTATATTGGGATTATATAAAGAGTAAATATTGAGAATATTGGGATTATATAAAGAGTATATAGAGATTAGTACTGGGTATAATGGGATTATATAAAGAGTATAATGGGATTATATAAAGAGTATATAGAGATTGGTATTGAGAATATTGGGATTATATAAAGAGTATAATGGGATTATATAAAGAGTATATAGAGATTGGTATTGAGAATATTGGGATTATATAAAGAGTATATAGAGATTAGTATTGGGTATAATGGGATTATATAAAGAGTATATAGGGATTATATAAAGAGTATATAGAAATTGGTATTGGGTATAATGGGATTATATAAAGAGTATATAGGGATTATATAAAGAGTATATAGAGATTAGTATTGGGTATAATGGGATTATATAAAGAGTATATAGAGATTAGTATTGGGTATAATGGGATTATATAAAGAGTATAATGGGATTATATAAAGAGTATATAGAGATTAGTATTGGGTATAATGGGATTATATAAAGAGTATAATGGGATTATATAAAGAGTATATTGGGATTATATAAAGAGTATATAGAGATTGGTATTGAGAATATTGGGATTATATAAAGAGTATATAGAGATTAGTATTGGGTATAATGGGATTATATAAAGAGTATATAGAGATTAGTATTGGGTATAATGGGATTATATAAAGAGTATAATGGGATTATATAAAGAGTATATTGGGATTATATAAAGAGTATATAGAGATTGGTATTGAGAATATTGGGATTATATAAAGAGTATATAAAGATTAGTATTGGGTATAATGGGATTATATAAAGAGTATATAGGGATTATATAAAGAGTATATAGAGATTAGTATTGGGTATAATGGGGTTATATAAAGAGTATAATGGGATTATATAAAGAGTATATTGGGATTATATAAAGAGTATATAGAGATTGGTATTGAGAATATTGGGATTATATAAAGAGTATATAGAGATTGGTATTGAGAATATTGGGATTATATAAAGAGTATATAAATATTAGTATTGGGTATAATGGGATTATATAAAGAGTATATAGGGATTATATAAAGAGTATATAGAGATTAGTATTGGGTATAATGGGATTATATAAAGAGTATAATGGGATTATATAAAGAGTATATTGGGATTATATAAAGAGTATATAGAGATTGGTATTGAGAATATTGGGATTATATAAAGAGTATATAGAGATTAGTATTGGGTATAATGGGATTATATAAAGAGTATATTGGGATTATATAAAGAGTATATAGAGATTGGTATTGAGAATATTGGGATTATATAAAGAGTATATAGAGATTAGTATTGGGTATAATGGGATTATATAAAGAGTATATTGGGATTATATAAAGAGTATATAGAGATTGGTATTGAGAATATTGGGATTATATAAAGAGTATATAAAGATTAGTATTGGGTATAATGGGATTATATAAAGAGTATATAGAGATTAGTATTGGGTATATTGGGATTATATAAAGAGTATATAGAGATTGATATTGAGAATATTGGGATTATATAAAGAGTATATAGAGATTAATATTGGGTATAATGGGATTATATAAAGAGTATATAAAGATTAATATTGGGTATAATGGGATTATATAAAGAGTATATAAAGATTAATATTGGGTATAATGGGATTATATAAAGAGTATATAAAGATTAATATTGGGTATATTGGGATTATATAAAGAGTATATAGAGATTGGTATTGAGAATATTGGGATTATATAAAGAGTATATAAAGATTAATATTGGGTATATTGGGATTATATAACGAGTATATAGAGATTGGTATTGAGAATATTGGGATTATATAAAGAGTATATAGAGATTAGTTTTGGGTATAATGGGATTATATACAGAGTATATAAAGATTAATATTGGGTATATTGGGATTATATAAAGAGTATATAGAGATTGGTATTGAGAATATTGGGATTATATAAAGAGTATATAGAGATTAGTATTGGGTATAATGGGATTATATAAAGAGTATAATGGGAATATATAAAGAGTATATAAAGATTAATATTGGGTATAATGGGATTATATAAAGAGTATAATGGGATTATATAAAGAGTATATAGAGATTAGTATTGGGTATAATGGGATTATATAAAGAGTATAATGGGATTATATAAAGAGTATATAAAGATTAGTATTGGGTATAATGGGAATATATAAAGAGTATATAAAGATTAATATTGGGTATAATGGGATTATATAAAGAGTATAATGGGATTATATAAAGAGTATATAGAGATTGGTATTGAGTATATAGGGATTATATAAAAACTATATTGGGATTATATAAAGAGTATATAGAGATTTGTATTGAGTGTATAGGGATTATATAAAGAGTATATAAAGATTAGTATTGGGTATAATGGGATTATATAAAGAGTATATAGAGATTGGTATTGAGTATATAGGGATTATATAAAAACTATATTGGGATTATATAAAGAGTATATAAAGATTAGTATTGGGTATAATGGGATTATATAAAGAGTATAATGGGATTATATAAAGAGTATATAGAGATTGGTATTGAGTATATAGGGATTATATAAAAACTATATTGGGATTATATAAAGAGTATATAGAGATTTGTATTGAGTGTATAGGGATTATATAAAGAGTATATAAAGATTAGTATTGGGTATAATGGGATTATATAAAGAGTATATAGAGATTGGTATTGAGTATATAGGGATTATATAAAAACTATATTGGGATTATATAAAGAGTATATAGAGATTAGTATTGGGTATATTGGGATTATATAAAGAGTATATAGAGATTGGTATTGAGTATATAGGGATTATATAAAAACTATATTGGGATTATATAAAGAATACATGGGTGTGTATGAAGCACTCATCTGTAAAATCCGAATTGATATTAATAAATAATAGTATTATGCAACCCAGGAACATTTTGTGCATAAAACAACTTGTGAGCTAATTAATTCCTAAACTAAATCGTCTGTATACTGAGGCAGAATAATGTGAGGCTCATAAATGCTCAAGATCATAAAAGTTGCTTCAGGGTTTATACATTTTACATTTTTCACATCACCTCAGTGACATGCTGATTATTTTACTCCAACTCGTTGTAGCTTGTTAGTTCAGGAAGAGGCAAGTTCAGACAAGCAATCACCCAAACAACCTCAAGCCCACAAGGAAGGTATTCTACCCCCCTACCTCCACACACACACACACACACACACACACACACACACACACACACACACACACACACACACACACACACACACACTTTACTCATTCTACAGTACAAAAGGTCTACATTAACAGTGTAGGGCTCTCATTTACACAATAGTTTCTGCTGGATACACATCAAAATTGTATTACTTCACACACAATAAATTATAGATCAGGGGTCAATATCTCAACTAACAGTTAATGCAGAGATTCATGATGAAGTCACCCAACTCACATGAGCTACCATGATAGACTGAAATAAAATTCTCTCATTTAAAACCCCAGCCTGCTTTCTAAAGCATGACCTCTCTCTCTCTCTCTCTCTCTCTCTCTCTCTCTCTCTCTCTCTCTCTCTCTATCTCTCACTCTCTCTCTCTCACTCTCTCTCTCTCTCTTAACAGCTTGCTATAAAAACTGATAACCTACACATGGGACACAAGTGGAAGTAAAATAATCTGGTGGTTTTGTTACTTTGCTGGCTAACAGCTAAATAATAGCATGATGTATAATTGCATATTTTTTACCTGTGATTTGCAGTCATATATATATATATATATATATATATATATATATATATATATATATATATATATATATATATATATATATATATATATATGTATATTTTTACAGTAATCACAGTTAATACTGTATATCGTATCATTATACATGAATAATATCCATAATCCACACAACAGTTTGTGGACTCCTGACCATAATTTTGGTATGTGCTTTTTCTGAATCTCCCATTCCACAATTTGTTGCTGTTATAATAACCTCCATTCTTCTGGGAAGATGTTCCACTAGACTTTGTGGAGATTTGGGCTCGTTCAGAAACACAAGAGTGTTAGTAAAGTCAGGTACTGATGTAGGTGAAGTGAGGAGACCTGGGGTGCAGTCAGCGTTCACATACATCCCGAAGGTGTTCATTAGGGTTCGAGTTTTACAGCAGGAGATCTTTCACTCCAACCCAGGTGGAGCTGGCTTTGTGCACCGAGGCATTGTCATGCTGGAACAGGTTTGGGTCTTCTAGTTGTGAAGATAAAAATTTCATGCTACCGAATCCAAATACGTCCTATAAAACTGTGTGCCCCGCATTCGTGCGAAGAACAACATGCGGCTGGTAAAATCAGGTGTCCTAATAGTTTGGTCTATTATGTATATTAATAATCACGCTAAAGTGAATCTGAGTGTGTTGAATGTGCTGTATTAGTTTTCCAAGACAAATATATGTATTATTTTGGAATTCTCGGCTTTGTAGCAGCTCACAAGTAAAATTTGTGTGCAAGAATTTAAGTAGCTAAAATAAATAAATAAATAAACAAACAAATAAATAAATAAATAAATGTTTTTAGGACTTTTCTTTGGACTTTTTTTTTGACTGTATAGATTCTTATACTGAGTTTACAGTAAAAAGTAACAAAGCAGAAGGCGATTGTCTGTTCTGAATGTTCGACAAGACAGAAAGACCTTTGAGATTTGTAAAAATTGAAGTCTGGAAAGAGTTACGTTGTTGTGTGTCATATACAAGCTCCTCTCGTGTGGGCGTGGCCTGTCAGGGGACAAACGTAACCGAACACGATGTCTAGATTAATAGTCTGTCTAACAAAAGCACATTGAAAAGGTAATTAATGTAGTAGTTTGAATGGAAATAATGTAGTGCCAAGTAACAGCTCTGCATTCGGGACTTGTTTACTTTGAGCCGGGTTTTCAGACCGTTAAAAGTAGGCCACTATTTTTTTTTACCATCCATGATGGTGTAGTCGTCTTAAAAATGTCAACCGTGACAAACGTTTTCTATACAGTACTATTCTTAAGAACTGCATATTATATTCATTATATAGACAAATGTTCTGTGGACACCGGAACATATGTGCCGTTATAATAAAGTTCATTCCTCCAGGAAGATGTTTCACTAGATTTTGGAGTGTGCTTGGCGAGATTTGTTCATCCAGGAGGGTGTTAGTAAAGTCAGGTACTGATGTAGGTGAGGAGAGGAGAGGAGGCCTGGGGTGCAGTCAGCGTTTACATTCATCCCAAAGGTGTTTAACAGGGTCGAGGTCAGTGGAGGTCAAGAGATCTTCCACTCCATCTCATATAAAGCAGATCTTCATGGAGTTGCTTTGTGCACAGGAACACAGTTTGTCATGCTGGAACAGGTTTGAGTCTCACAGTTCATGTGGAGAGAATTTAATGCTACAGCATCCAAAGACCTCCTACTGTATACAAAAGTGTGCCTCCAACTTTGTGGTAACAGTTTGGGGAAGAACCAGATACGGCTGGAAAAGTCAGATGTCCCAAAACTTGTCCAAACCTAATCTTATAGTAACCAATCTAATGTTTATTCAGAAATTTAAATTTAAGGTACATTATGTAATAATGTAAAAATATTATATATTTTAAATGGAGAATTTTAAAAAGCAGCTCAAATAAATCTGCCTTTTTATGGTGTCAGAGAAACAAACCCCTGGGAGCATCAACCTATTTCTCCTTGTGCATTGTGTTATTTTAGTTGAGACGGAAATAAAAATTTATGAGCCTTTTCACAGATATATGGTTACACCCTGGTGACACACTGACACCCCCAGAGAAAATGCAAACATCAAACACCCGCAAAGTGAATATAAATAGCAAATCGAATGGTGATGAAAAGGAATATGTTTATTCCCATAACCATGTTCTTTAAGCCATATCCATTTTACAGTATTTATAGTGAACTGTAGGTTTTTTTGGTGTCGATGAGAGAAAGAGTTTGTGATTTATGTGCAAAAGTTTGGCCAAGATGTTCACATAGACATACATATACACATACACACACTCACACATGGAGCAGAATCATAGTTTAGTGTTATTTAATCAAATAGCAATAGTACAATATATATTATAGATTAATACTACAATATACATGATTATACAGCAAATAAGGGGTCCGAGCACCATGCATTGAGGACATAGGACAATTATTACATGTTTAATTGCTGTTTTTCTTATGTGTTATAAACAGTGTGGGAATGAGAGTATCGCCTGTCATGGGTGTCAGTGGCAAAGTGGTGCTTATGGCAAGGTGGAATATTATATAATTTATCATTTATTTTATAATTGGAATCATTTATGTCAATATTTTGTTATAAAGCATAATGAAAACGTAACACGTTACGTGGTAATTAAAACGAAACGTAATACATGATTACGCAGTAATAAGTAAAACATACACTGTCAGAAAAGCAGTTTATGATGTTCATTTTTTTCTTGAAATTTGATATAAATATAGAAAATATGATTTATTTATAGTAATTGATTATTGCAGGTGCACACAGCAAAGTGTACAAGAGTGCTTATTGTGTGTGTGTGTGTGTGTGTGTGTGTGTGTGTGTGTGTGTGTGTGTGTGTGTGTGTGTAGGCTCTGTTCGCCTGACGGGTGGAAGGTCTAAGTTGGATGGGACAGTAGAGGTGTATATTAATGGTGCATGGGGGACGATCTGTAGCAATGACTGGGACGACAGAGACGCTCATGTGGTGTGTCGACAACTTGGGCAAGGGTAAGTATATAGAAACTTATGCACACATGCACACATACACACACATAAAACCCTCACTGATCAGAGGATTAGTAGATAAAATGAGAAAAATAATAACAAGATTAGTAAAACTAGGAGAAAATCTAATTATCCAGTTGTTACTGTGAGTTTGGGGTTTTGACTTTAAAAAACATGCTTGTAAGCACACACTTATAAATATACAAAACATACTCTCGAACGTAGTTCTGTAAGCATACTCTCATTAACATACTCTCATTAACATACTCTCATTAACATACTCTCATTTACATACTCTCATGTATATACTTACATAAACATATAGTGACCAACGTACTTTTAAATAAACATGCTATATACATGCTAATATACAAACAACCATAAACATACTACCATGAAAATACTAACAAACATACAACCATGAAGCCATAGTCTTTTAGACCTAGTCATGTCATTCTGTCTCTTGAAAGGTCAGAGGTCACGTTCACACCTCCACACACACACACACACACACACACACACGTATATATCAGTTTCTTACTGAAAGCCAGAAGACCCTGAGGTCATTTATGAGCTTAATGTGCATGTGAGAGTAACATTTACAAGTTGGCACACACACACACTCACACACTCACACACACACACACACACACACACACACACACACACACACACACACACACACACACACACACACAATAGCAAATCATTGCCCTCACTAAATAATGAATGGTGCTTTTCCAGTCAGATTGATTCAGGCTGATGAATAATAAATGTGAAATATAAAGCAGGGGCACTCACACACTCTCATTACTGTCATACTTATCACAATCTAAAAAACAGAGTTCCCTTACGATATTACTTTACGTTCAACTGTTCAACAGTAGTATCTATAAAGCAGCTCGTACCAGCTACTGTTTACCAACAAACAACAAAATGACACTGACATTGACGACTCCTTCTGAAAATGTCACATAAGAATCTCGTCACAGGAATCAACACTTTATAGAAACGTATGTAGTTTACGTATTTGCCACGTACAAGTCGTTGTGTATCATTCAATAATAAATGTGAGTTTTCATGGTCAGTGTCAGAAAACAAACACGTTTAAACTCGCTTTTCTCATTCACGTCCTCTCCTTTTAGGTATAAAGCGCGAGCCCGTGTGAGCGCCCTCTCTAGGCTGCCTCTGGCTGTAGTGCACTGGAGGACGATAGGGTGCAGTGGGGACGAAGCTGACTTACTGCAGTGCCCTCGATCAGTTTGGAATGGAGGAGAGTGCCAGAACCAACAGGCCGCTGCTGTCACCTGCACTCCAGTGGAGGGTACACACACACTCATATACACATATAAACACATATATACACCCACACACACTCGCATACACACAGACACACCTATATATCGGATTTGCCACGGAGAGCTGCAGAACATCCCCCAATCCAGATGCGTAAACTTATGCACATTTGATATTTCAGTTTAATTTTCTATTTAAAAACATTTAGGCATTTAGAGAATCCTCTTTTCCTTTGGTCATAATGTGGTGCTGCATGTAGATTAATGAGAAAATTAATCAATCTGAACGACTGTAGTATCAGACTGCAACAAAACCAAATTGAAAAAAAAGTGAAGGGGGTCTGAATACTTTCCGAATGCACTGTACATACACTACTGTTCACCATTAGATTTCTTGTTTCAGCAATGCTGTAGTACCCATACACGACTATTTCTCAGTCTCTTTAGTAAAGAAAACAACTTAAAAATACAGAAAGGTCGTGTGCAGTAATAAAAGACTGAAAAAGAGCAGAAAAAACAGCTTCTATAGGTTGAAGGTTTTTCATGTGACTTCTTCTCACACCTGAGCAGTAGCAGGGACCTGGATGTCATGCTAACACCTGTATGTGTCCGATTATTGCATGTCAAAATGATACCAGGTTGGTGGAAGACATGCTTGAATATTACAAACACATGAGTAATTGAAATCCTGCTAATAAGACCTTCAGTCACATCGTTCTACTCAAAATGATGAAGATCAGAGAATTTGACAGACAGATAATTGTACTTTTGCATCAGCAAGGAGACGATGATATATGTTTGTGTGCCTAAATATTTATGTATGTATGTGTGTGTGTATGTGTGTGTAGCTGCGTCATTTGTTCCAGTGCGTCTTTCCGGAGGAGCGAGTGTGTATGAAGGCCGAGTGGAAGTGTATCATGCGGGGCAGTGGGGCACAGTGTGTGATGACCAATGGGACAGTAACGATGCTGAGGTTGTGTGCAGACAGCTTGGCCTGGGGTAACACACACACACACACACACACACACACACACACACACACACACACACACACACACACACACACACACACACACACACACACACAGTGTTAATCAGGCCACACACGGTTTTATTTTAAACAAACTTGTGATGAGACTTATGAGACTCCGGGACCTGTGGGAAAGTAGCTGTGAAGGAATATGTGTGTGTGTGTGCGTGTGTGTGTGTGTGTGTGTGTGTGTGTGTTAAGAGAGAAGATTTGAAATATTATTTTCATGGAAAGTTTGTCTACTGAATAAAAAAAAAAAGAAGTAAGATGTACAGAAATGAAGACACAGTCAGAGCCATAAGTATTTGCACCCTTCGGCCAACATAAATAAGGAAGAAAATAAGAAATTCTCTCTAAAATCTTCCACTAAAACAAGACATACAGTAAAACCTTCACTTAAATGAGAACAAGAGGTTCTCATACAAACGTGTTGAGTAGTGAGAGAGAGAGAGAGAGAGAGAGAGAGAGAGAGAGAGAGAGTGAGCATGAGGCAGGGTGGAGGAAGTAAAAGTGGGCGATTTAGAGAATAGAGATTAAACAAGGACTGGAATGAAAGACTGAAAGAAGAAGGAGTAAGACAAAGAAAGGGGGAGAAAAGAGAGAAAGAGAATGAGAAAGACAGAGTGTGTGGTCTGTGTGAAAGATAGAGGGTCATTGTTTCAGCTTCTCTCAGCCTAATTGTGACCGATGACACTAACACGAACAGGCATTACTATGGGTGGTGACGCCTGTGTGCGTTTACATTCATTATCTGTAGCAAAAATGTGTGTGTGTGTGTGTGTGTGTGTGTGTTTATGTCCATCTCTATATAGAGTTCTCTATCACGATGAACGTGTTTATGTGACCCAATGTGTGTTTATAGAATTGTGCATGTTTATCAGCTGTGTTTATCAGTATATGTGTGTGTGTGTGTGTGTGTGTGTGTGTGTGTGTGTGTGTGTATGTGTGTGTGTGTGTGTGTGTGTGTGAAGTGGCACGGCGAAAGCCTGGGTCGGGGCATATTTCGGCGCTGGTGTGGGACGGGTGCTGCTGGACGAAGTGAGCTGTACAGGAAACGAACTCTCTATAGAGCAGTGCCAGAAGACAGCGTGGGGAGAACACAACTGTGATCACAGCGAGGATGCCGGAGTCTCCTGCACACCGCTCACAGGTTTAAACATGAGGGATTGCAAGATTCACTGATTTGCTTCGCATCACAACACTACGAAGACCGAGGCGTGTCCTGAGAGTCACATAGAATACAGATTAACATGGCAGAGGTAGAGCTGCGTCTTCCAGCTGACAGAGCAGGGGGCCATGCATTAAAAGTCAGAAGGCACTTAAGTAAATTCATCATTTGTTGTCTGTCTAAACCAAAAAACTTAAGGTGAGCTTTTTTTTCATCGCATCGTATTTCATTGAATCGCATTGTGTCGAAAAAAAAAAATCGAAATAGCGGTGGATCGTATCGCATCAGTAGCTGATTCATATGTATCTTTAATGTATCATATCGTTGACTGTGCATCGAGATGCGAATTACATCAGTGTCAGTTATGGGACGCACATCTCTAATTGATACACAAACATACACTTACATGCCACTGTGTTTGCGTCTCAGATGGAACGGTGCGCTTGGTAGGCGGGGCTGGAGGATTCGAGGGAAGGCTGGAGGTTCAATATCAAGGCCGCTGGGGAACGGTATGTGATGACGGCTGGATGAACACCAACACCCAGGTCGTGTGCAGACAGCTGGGTTACAGGTAACACACACACACACACACACACACACACACACACACACACACACACACAGATCCACAGGAAATAGAATTCTAATATTTATAATACTAACAGGTGTAATAAATACATAAATATATATATTTAAAAAAAAAAAAAAAAAAAAAAAAAAATATATATATATATATATATATATAGTTTTACAGATTAATATCTATAAACCTGATACTCGATTCTGATTGGCTGATGGAAGTTTCCATCAGTTTAGTCAATGTTCTTAATGAATGCTCTGTTTCATAAATAATTCTAAATTAGTCGACTCACATATTTAATATGAGAATTAAAAAAGAAAAATGGCACAACAGCTTTATCTATTTGCAGGAGTTAAAGCAGCAGAATTCTACATCTAGTGACCCGTATGCAAATTATGTAACAAAAACTAATCGTTATTTTTATCCATTTTTAGTCATTCATTTACATTTATGGCATTTGGCAGACACCCAGAGCAACTTACATGTTTCTCATACGACTGAAGAGCTACGGGGTTAAGGGCCTGGGTAAGGGACCAGCAGTGGCAGCTTGAGTTGGTTGGGATTTGGGATTTGATCTCATGACATTTAGACCCAAAGTCCAATTTCTAGACATCTGGAAAGATAAGTTCTGGGTGTGTGTCTGTCTGTGTGTGATGTGTGTGTTCTGTTCACAGATCAGGCCAGAGTGTGAACCCGGAGCGTTTCGGCTTGCCGTCGGGGCCAATATTACTGGATGATGTGAGCTGTACAGGGAAAGAGCCGGCACTCACACACTGTGTGAAGAGAGAGTGGCTTCGACACGACTGCAAACACACCGAGGACGTGGCTTTAGTTTGCAGCACCCAGCGCATCGGACATGGAGTACCTACCAGTATGATCTTACACACACACACACACACACACACACACACACACACACACACACACACACACACACACACAAACACACACACTCCTTCTTGCACTTATTTCACGATATAACCACCAATTTTTAGTGCACCACTAACTGCTGCCCACATCAGCACTTTCCAGAGGAATTATTATAAAAATAATATCTATAGTTAATATGAATGTTAACATTATAAATTAATAATACATTTATTATTGAATATTATGTATGTGACTTTATTACACAGCTACATGAAAGTGTTGTATTATTATACTGCATTATTCGACACTGGCGGTGCAGATAAATATTATTAGCTGTAATTCTATTCCCTGGCACAAGAGAGGCTGTGATTATATTTCAGTGATAAGTATTAAATATAATTTTAGTACAAAGCTTAACAGAGGCTTTGATTATTTATATCAGTGATAAATATTAGTTCTAATTTTGTACATGGCTTAACAGAGGCTTTGATCTTTTATTACAGTAATAAAAAATATTTCAAATTTTAACACATTTACAATGTTAGCTAAGCATGAGCTATCATTTATTGATGTTTTTGACTTACATTCTAATACATTGTGTCATTTCCTACAATCTCTGCAGCTCACAGTGAGGAAGAAATATGTATCATAGACATAATAAGTAAATGAGTCTGTACGTAGATTGAGCGGTGTAACGTTCACAATTGAAACCGATGGGAGCATTTTGAGTTTGATTGTCTTTAGAGGAAAGGAAACCCTGGCAGTCGGAGTGAGATTTTTTTTTTTTATGACTCCAGCTGCCGATCAACTTCTTGAGCGTTATTCCCATTGCTCTCCATAAAGAGCTAATGATTTTCCCATTATTCTGCTCTTCACCATTGTTTTCCCCCTGCAGTGCAGCAGAATAGTGTTGTTACATGCAGGGACCTTTAGAGTTGCTTAGCGTGACATTTTTACGGTGTCTTATCCAGTACTACTGAGACGAGGTCCTACTTGGAGTCATATTTAAAGTGAAACCACCAGAACGCCTGCAACATCATCCTGGCCATAGTTTGGTAGTGGGTCAGTGACGGTCTGGAAAGGAATATCCTTGGACGGTCATAAAGACCTCCACGTTCTAGCCAGTACTGCTGTTAGGTATCAGGAGAAATCCTCAGAGCCTTTGTCAGACCTTACACTGGTGCTGCTCGTGGTGCATTCCAACGCCTGGCCTCATATAGACAAAGAGTGTAGGCAGATTCTGGATAATGGGAGCATTGATCTCATTAAATGGCTCTCATATTTCACAGAACGTGAGATTGAGAAGCTCTAGTACTTTATGCATCGGAGCACCCGAAGCCGCGAAGTAACACCACAGACTGTCCAGGAGCTCGCTGATACATTGATCCAGGTCAAGGAAGAGATTCCTTATTCTCCATCTCATCAGGAGCATGTCCAGATGATGTCAAGAGTGCATGTAGATACATGGGGACCATAGACTTTGCCTACAGACTTACATTATGGTATTTCCCTGATTTTTCTCAACTAATTACACAAATATAAGTATTTGATACAATAAATAATATATAAAAATATGTATTATAAAATAGAATAATATAAATATAAGTATATATGTGAAGATTTTCAACTTTTTCACTTTTTCGAGATCCACTGTGTGATTTACACATTCCCTAAATGTTTTTGAGCAGTGCAGTTAATAAAAGCTTATAGCTAATTATAATACTAATTTATTTTCCATGTTCAGGAGGTATAAAACAATGCCAGTGCATCGTCAAAGGGGCTTAAACACTGGGAAAATGGCATTTATGGGTTCATAATAAGGTTCAGATGGAGTCTGGTGGTTTCTAATGAGTGTACTGTGGTGATAAAACCTAATTTTATGGACATACAGGAGGCAGGAAAGCAATGAGATACAGGCCTCATGGTCACCAAGCCAAAGCTTATATTTTAGTAGATAGTACAGGAATAACCCATTTATTGTTGTGGTTACGTTCCAAAGCCGTTTTCCCCAATGAGAAATCGCTTAAACACTGATAAAACCAAATGATCAATATAAAATAATGAGCAAACTTGAGCTAGCTCTGTAACGTTAGCATTAGCACAACATAACCCCCAAAAATGCTAAACCATTAAACATTATTAGAGTCCAGAAGAAGATACATTCTGCTATCGAGCTCTGACCTCAAACCCTGTTAAACACCTTTGGGGTGAATTTTTCACGCTGACTACACCCCAGGCCTCCTCACCTCAACCACACCAGACTTGTGGATGAATGAAATCTCACACAAAACTCCACAAAATCTAGTGGAACATCTTCCCAGAAGAGTGGAGCTTATTATAACAGCAAACTGGGACTAAATGTGGAATGGGATATTCAAAGAGCATATATGAGTCTTTTGGTCAGGTGTCCTCAAACTGTTGTCTATATATTTTTTTTTATATAGCTGTGGTAATATTAGCTGTCTTGGACACGCAGTCCAGAGTTAGCATAGCCACGTGAGGACAGTAACGTTAACCATAAATATTTAGCCTTGGGCTATTTTTTTTAGCACAAAAGATAACAAAGCTAACTTCTGTACAGTTTAATAGATGGGCTAGCTTTCTCTCTCTTTCTAACACCCTCATTGTGTGTGTGTGTGTGTGTGTGTGTGTGTGTGTGTGTGTGTATGTGTGTGTGTGTGTGTGTGTGTGTTTACCCTTTCTGTGATCTTTGGCATATGGAGTTTTATTGCTTTGTGAAGAGAAAAACTAGATTTTGAAGCACCAGAAGGTCTTTGAAAAACTCTTAACAAATTGATGTACTGTTTCCTCCTGTTTTGTTTTTTTTCAGACGATTTCTTTCTCTCTGTCACACACACACACACACACACACACACACACACACACACACACGCTCCTTTTTTAGTATTCACCAAAAGACTCCAAACACATTTTGCCTCACGTTTTCTTTTTCTTTTTTTCCCCTTGTTACTTTGTGTTGGTGTTTAGTATTCATCTCAACAAAGACGTCCTTTTATTTTTTTTATTTTTTACACTAAATTTACCCCCCCCACACACACACACAGGCTAGATGAAATTTCTATAAAAGTGTTTTTCTGTTCACTGTCTATGAAAAGTAGCCATGATGAACACACCTCACCTACACACACTTTAACCCTTAGGACCTGAGGACCAAAGGCTAACAAGGTACAGGTGCAGACAATCAGCTAACAAGAGCAAAAAGAGCATGTACTGTATACTAGTGAAGTGGTTAGCCAAAAGGGGCAAACGAGGCAAAATAAAAAGCATGATCATATTTTTAAAATTAAAAATGTGTAATTTCAGTAAGCTCCAGTTTGTAATTCCAACATAAACAAAGTTATTTTTCAATCTGGATCTACATTATTACGCAGCTCTGTAAACATGACATGTTAACAATTCTGGCACTGACCATTCCTCGACCTCAGCTACATCATTTTCTAATTGTGCACGTGCCAAAGGTTGAAGTACTAGCACATGTGCGTGATGTTTCCGTGTTTATTTGGTCATGTGTTCTTGTTTTGGTTTCTGCCATGTCTACACTCACGTCATGTTATTTGTTAATTCCTTCCTGCGTCTCTTTTCTCCTCAGCAGTTTCCGTTTTTGTGTCAAATTAGTCTCCACAAAAAAGTTCCTTTTGTTTTTTGATTTCCTGTTTCTTGATCTTGTTTTTCTTGCCTGTTTGTTTTCCTTAGATTTTGTTGTTTCTTAGTCATCCGACCTGTTACGCATTTCCCGTTCAGGATTATTATCATTTTTTTTTATTGGATTCCACTTGTGAAATAATTTTTCGAACAAAATCAACAGAAATAAACACATAATTCACACATCATTTTTTTCCTCTGTAAAGCTGCTTTGAGACACTGTCCATCGTTAAAAGCTCTTTATAAATAAACTTGAAACTAGTAGCCAAATTTAAACCACCCCAATCCTGATCAGAGGCTTACTGAAGATTTCACATGTGCAGCGATGTTCACTTAAACCTCGGAATGAACAAAAAAGGGGGTTAATAAACTTAAAATTGCACGCTTAAGGTTTTTTTTTAGCTTTAAGGCTTATAATAATAAATGTTTCCACTTCTTTTGGCTGATGAGTGAACAGGAAAAGGATAAAGTATTCCTCTGGCATGAGGAAACCTAATTGGCATGTGGGAATAACTGAAGGATTTTTCTTTTACTTGTTTTTTTTTATTTTTTTTTATTTTAAAACTCGTTCATCAGAACGACTCTGACATCGGCCATGTGTAAGCCGATATAAGCCTACGTGTGTGTGTGTGTGTGTGTGTGTGTGTGTGTGTGTTTATATTCAATGCCAAATCAGCAGCTAATTGGAAATACGTGGTTTTGCTCTGTATAGCATGTGCGATTTCAGATAAATATGTGTGTGTGTGTGTGTGTGTGTGTGTGTGTGTGTGTGTGTGTGTGTGTGTGTGTGTGTGTGTGTGTGTGTGTAATTTAACGATTTATGATGTAAGGTTAATTCAACAGGACATTCATTAGACTGCTTCTGAAAAGGGGCCAAGCTGAACACTAGGGTCAGACTCTGCATATGGAGCCTATAATCTATGGTGTGTGTGTGTGTGTGTGTGTGTGTGTGTGTGTGTGTGTGTGTGTGTGAGGGCCAAGTATATGAGAAAAAGCAGGCGTTCCCTGACTAGAAACCTTACTCTCCTGCGTGACTGCCAGGTGGTTTTCCGCTGTCCCTACTGTGTTACCCCACTCTCTCTCTCTCTATTTCCCTCTCTCTGTTTCTTGCTCTTTGAATATATTTCTTATTCACTCTCTCTCATACTTACACACATGAATATCGTATCACAGGTCCTACTTATTGGCTTATGTGCGATCTGGGTTTTATTATCTGCATATGGTTTCCTGACTCATATTTCTGAGATCCTTTTACAATTTTTTCTCTCTGTCGCATACACATTCAGGGGGTCTGTTACAGGACGCATAATTGCATGTGTGTGTGTGTGTGTGTGTGTGTGTGTGTGTGTGTGTGTGTGTGTGATTATTGTTTCAGGTGTACCAGTTCGCTTGGTGGGCGGGGAGAACGAGAGAGAAGGGCGTGTCGAGATTCTAGTGGCCGGCCAATGGGGGACGATCTGCGATGACGGATGGACAGATGAAGATGCGGAGGTGGTGTGTAGACAGCTGGGCTACAGGTAACACACGGAAAAATACCGCACCAACATTACCACAGTAAAACACATGTATGTGCGTGGATTTATGTACGTGCGAATACGATGTAGGGAAATACCACAGCATTTCATATCGGTACTAAATAATGTTAATTTAATATCCGTGCTAGTTCGGATCTTTCTTTGCTAATATACAGCTCATTTGCATACAGCGACGCCCACAAATGCCATAAAAGGTCACGTGCACAGCCAGCATGGAATACGAAATAAACGTTAATTGGTTAAGGCTGAAGAGCATAAGTTGAAGTTATTTCAATTCGATTCTTTGTTTGGGAAATTTTATTGGATAAGATATTGGACTCTTGATTGGAAGATTGGTTCAAATCCCAGGGCTGCCACTGCTGGGCTCTACGTCAGGTACTGATGTAGGTTGAATTGAGAAGGATTCTGGGATTCAGCCAGTGTGAAAAATGCATCCCAAAGGTGTCCAATAGGGTTTATATCTCTATAGCAGGAGTTTCTTCCACTCCAACCCAAAGCATTGTCATGCTGAAACAGGTTTGGGACTCCTAGTTCAAGTGAAGGGAGTGTCATGCTACAGCATCAAAAGACATCCTGTAAAATTGTGTGGCTTCTTTTGTGTGCATTTGGTTTTTTAGAAGAAGCAAATGTGGCTGGAAAAGTCTGGTATCGCAATAGTTTTGTCCATAGACTGTAGACAGCATTTACTTAATATGAACTTTTAGTCCCACTCTGACTCCAAGAATGTCTCTCCTTCACTCACACACACTCACTCACACACAACGACACACACGTTTTAAAGGTTGAAGCATATGGAAAGCATAAGTGCAAGAGCGCCATGACATCACTGCTGATCCGCTCTGTGTGTGAGAACGGAGGATTTTTATAATGTTTTTTTTTCTTTTTATAGAGATTAAAGCCAGAGATTTGGTTCTAAACCAAAGTGTTTTTTATTAAACTCAGATGATTAAAATGATAAAACAGATCACACACACACACACACAAACACACAAACACTATCATAATAAGATTTTATTGAATCCCCCCACACATATGTTTGTAATTTAAAACATCTCAAGCAGAGAAAGAACATGAGTGGCAACACCGTAACACACAAGCGCGCACACACACACACACACACACACACACACACACACACACACACACACACACACACACACACACACACACACACACCGACCTCATGAGGAGTCAGCCAGGATATAGAAATCATAAGTATTAGGCTGGATTAAGATATTGATGCAGTTTGTGATGACACAATCCTCTCTTCTACATTGCTACAGTGGGAGTAAAGCAATGTGTATGTGTGTGTGTGTGTGTGTGTGTGTGTTTTCATCAGCCAAATTGATAACAAGCACATGTGCTCCAATGTGTTACCATCACAGCAATGTGAAAAAAAAGTCAGTCAGGAATCAGGATGTATTTCTTCTGAGAATTTATTGTTTCCTGATCACTGAGTGGAAATAAAACATCCTTCATGTCTTATTAAAAAACAAATTATTTATTACGGTCCACATCACGATGAACTCCACGATCATCTCCTCCTCCTTGGTTCAACTCGTGATTTCCAGCACTGCTTCTCGTTCTTTTGTGTTCTCCACATAACACTGTTCTTTACGTCTTTTCATGTGATATATTGGTTTTGCTCGAGTTTCCTACTGGGTTCACCAGTGTTGGTCGTACATTTCACATCTAGACCTTCAGACCGTCTGATCAATCCACCTCTTAATACCATCATTATAACACCACGGCTATAGAAACTATCAATATTATAGAGAAACACAGTATAACAGAGAGCTGCATCACACACAGAAATCTCATACAGTGAGAATGAATGTCATTACTAAAGTAAGAGTGGGAATTATTAGTGGGAATAACCTCTATACCCCACACTCTTACTAAGGTCTGGATTCAGTGATCACACCTGCTTTTTTTCACCATTTACACATGATCTGTAACACATCTTTCCAGGTGTAGTGCAATTTTTGATGGTTTTCATTTATCATTTGCAGCGGTGAGGCCAAAGCTCGTGTCATGGCTTATTTTGGAGAAGGAAACGGTCCGATTCACATCGATAACGTGAAGTGCACAGGAGCCGAGCGCTCTTTGGCCGACTGCATCAAGCAGCCAATTGGGAGCCACGACTGTCGTCATAGCGAAGACGCCGGAGTGATTTGTGACTACGGGCAACGGGATAACAACACCCGGGTCAAAGGTGAGGTAAAATCCAGGATTTTATAGAGATTGGACCAGATTTGGATTTTACAGCTGCTACAACACATCACTTGTAGCATTTCAACATGCAGCAAAGATTAAAACTGTTTTATGGGAATTTTATTGGATGAAATGTGAATCTTTTTACCATCTGAACAAACGCGAAAATGATTGACAGAAAGTGAAGGTGGACGGCTGGAAAATTGTGTTTTTTCCAGGAATTTTTGCCCCACTCATGCACACACACACACACACACACACACACACACACACACACACACACACACACACACACAAAGGATACGTGGTTAAATTTCACTAAACACTCCAATCATTTAATTACACACCAGACCAGACTGCTTTCTCTATTTTCACACCCACGTGAACATACCTACACACGAATTACACCCACGTACGCGAACACACAATCGCACGCTTAATCTATGTGGAGTTTAGTTTATAGAGTCAATCTCACATCTGTACACACACACACACACATACACACACACACACATTACACACACACACACACACACACACACACACACACACACACACACACACACACACACACACACACACACACACACCAAACACAAAGAAATGTCCATACCTGTCATTCTAAAGTGTGTGTATGCATGTATAAATGGTGTGTGTGTGTGTGTGTGTGCTTACAGATGTCGCAAGCTCTGTGTGTGGTCTGAGGCCCGCACACACTCGGAGGAAGAGGATCATTGGTGGTCAGAACTCGCTCCGGTAAGCAGAGTGGGACGGCTCTAAACATTTCTAATAAACACACAGTGTACAGCTATAGGAGAAAAGAGGAAGGAGAGAGAGGGAGAGAGAGAGAGAGATGAGAGGATTGACAAGATGACTGAATAAGAGACAGATGGTGGAATAAGAAAAGGAGTCAGAGCAGATGTTGTCGTCTATTCATATAAAATACAATTCAAATAATAAATCAATTTATTACTGATTAATGGTGATGATGATGATGATAATAATGATGGGCTGTAGTTACTATAAACAGTTTGCTGCAGTGGCTTCAGGCTGCAATTGACAAGTAAATTAGCATTCAAGAGTCCATTAGTAAACAGCTGATAACCTCAATAATGAAGGAAGTGTAATAAATGGACATTCAGTGTCACCCAGATGAGGACGGATTCCGTGCTGTGTATGGTTCCTCTCAAGGTTTCTTTCTTATGAAGTCTCAGGGAATCTTTCTTGTGCTGCTGTCTGACTTATAGGGACTTAATTGATGTATGATCTATTACTGTAAAGCTGCTTCTGAGGGTGACGATGATGATGATGATGATGATGATGATCATGAGGGTGATAGTGATGATGATGATCATGAGGGTGATTGTGATGATGATAAGGGTGATTATGATGATGATAAGGGTGATGATGATCATGAGAGTGATGATGATGATGATGATGATGATGATCATGAGGGTGATAGTGATGATGAAGGTGATGATGATGATTATGATGATAAGGTTGATGATGTTGATGATGATGATTGTCATCATGAGGGTGATGATGATGATGAGGGTGATGATGATGAGGGTAATGATGATGATAATGCTGAGGGTGATGATGATGATGAGGGTAATGATGCTAAAGGTGATAATGATGATGGTGATGATGGTAATGAGGGTGATGATGATGATGATGAGGGTGGTGTTGATGTTGAGGGTGATGATGAGATGGAGGGTGATGATGATGATGATGATGATAAGGTTGATGATGGTGATGATTGTAATGAGGGTGCAGATGATGAGGGTGATGATGATGATGATGAGGGTGATGATGATAATGATGATAATGATGAGGGTGATGATGATGATGATTATGATGATGATGATATTGTAGGGGTGGGTGGCCGTGGCAGGTTGCGGTGCGATTGCGTGGATCTCAGTCAGATGGGAGATTGGTGTGTGGAGCCACTCTGATCAGCAGCTGCTGGGTGCTAACATCAGCACACTGCTTTAAGAGGTACATAACATCACACACACATATACACACACACACACACACACACACACACACACACACACACACACACACACACACACACACACACACACACACACACACACACGTAACTCAAATCAACACGAATTGTTAACAGACTGTAACATGAGACAGAAGTGAAAACAGAAACATAAATCCTGCAAGTTCCACAACAGTAAAGTAACTGATAAAAGATCAAAAACACATAAAGGATAAAAAGGTTCTGTTTAAGGACTTGTGTATAAAATATATGTATATAAAAAGCCTCTGCTGCAGTGTGTGTATATAAAACTCTGTGGAAGTGTAACTGTAGCTCATGATGTAAGCGCAGTTCCGCTTGACTTGCAGGCTGACCGACAGTTTACACACACACACACACACACACACACACACACACACACACACACACACACACACACACACACACACACACAAACATGACTTCCTTTTTGATATTAAATGGGTTTCAGCTAAGAGAACTGGCAGAACAGACCAATTCATCACTGTCACTTAGACTCACGCTATTACACTTCTCAATTTCTCTCTCTCTCTTTCAGTATCTCTAGTTCTTTTTCTATTTCTGTATCACTCTCTGTCATTCTCTATGTATCTCTCTTAGTATATTTCTCTTTCAGCATCTCTGTCTCTCATCTATGTGATTTTCTAAAATCTGCAGCTGCCACTAACATGATCGGCTAGAAGGAATTCAATGTTCCTAATAAAGTGGCCGTTGAAGAACGCCATGAAACTCTCAGTCGCACAATATCTTGTTGTATAAAAGGGAAACTCGCTGTGCCTTTATTTTCCTCTCCTGCGTCAGTGATCTGAAACAGGTCCTGAATTTCCACATAACTATGAGTAATGTGTTCACCCCAGACTCACCACAGGGGAGACGGTGAGGTGATCCAAGAGCCCTCACAAAATATAAGCCATGACATCAGAGCACGATTATGGCTCACACACACTCTCTCACACACTCTCACACACGCAGACACTTGCACAAACAAACGTACATTAATAGCAGTTATTACCGTGTACAACAATGTGTTTTCTATCACTGCAGGCTCTTCGAGCTGTCAGGACTAAAATAGGGTCGCTTCGGTTTGTAGAGTGTGACATTACACAGACTTGTGCACACACACACACACACACACACACACACACACACACACACACACACACACACACACACACACACACACACACACACAAATACAAACAAACAGCAGACTTATTTTTATTCCCCCAGGCCCGTTCAGTAATATTGGCCAACCGTGATGAAACTCCAGCACTGTGATCAGGACAGTAATAACAGTCCGAGAAAATTCTGTCGCTTCGCCCCCTGTTATTATTAGACGCTCGACTGAAGACTAGCGAAAAGATATAACCTGCTAACGTTCAGCCAGTGATGTCACCACCAAAATCTGCCACTGCTAGGCCCTTCAGCAGGGCCCTTAACCCTCAACCCCTCAGTTGTATGTCGCCCCGGTTAAGAGCGTCTGCCGGATGGTGTAAATGTACTCGCATATGCTGACGTTTTTGAACTTTTTGCTGGTCCTCAGTAAACAGATAGACATTAAATATAATGTGACCTGTCTATAGGTGTCAGTATATGGTGTGTGTGTGTGTGTCACACCTCTTGTATGATTATCTCTGAACCTCTTCAAGCTAGTTTTGAGGACAGCCCCGGTTGCGATGGCACAGCGCCAGTGCCCTCTTCGGAACGCGCAGACCATCCAAGGAATCAGGCCGTCCTGATCCTCCGCTGGCACCGCAATTAAGCGGCCGGCATTCCGAAGGAGGCAACATCGCTTCCGGAAAAAGTCCTCGCGTGTTGTAAGGGGACACTGCCCCGCCTGTCTGGCAGAGGACGTTCGTTTCCGCTCTGCAGCGACACTTTTAGCTGTTAGTGACCACACACGCTGACACACTGCAGAAAGAATAAAAAGCACACACTCAGGCGTACGGATTAAATGTACAGTGTAGAGTATATTACACACATGCCAGGAATGTTAACAGGATCTCTTAGCAGCCAGCCTTTTACAGAACATTAGATTTACACAGGACACAGTGATATATGTATAGGTAAGGTGTGCAGAAATTGTGAGACACACCGACGTCTCTCTCGTATAAGGCGACTTCCTCTGTATCTCTGCTTTCAATTCGTCTCCTGCTTTGCCTGACAGGAACTTCCTGAGAGAAGGATTGGAGTAATTTGGGTTGGATGCCAGAACAGGAGGAGTGACATGTTGACAGTTCTAATGCAGTGCTGCATAATGTATATTGTGTGTGTGTGTGTGTGTGTGTGTGTGTGTGTGTGTGTGTGTGTGTGTGTGTGTGTGTAAATCTCTTTCTGTCTCTTGCCCTCTCAGGTACGGAAACAGCACCAATACGTACAAAGTGCGCGTGGGCGATTATCACACCCTCGTCCCCGAAGAACACGAGGACGAATATGGTGTGGACCGAATCGTCATGCATCCTCGCTATCGTCCACAGAGCAGCGATTACGACCTCGCTCTGCTGCGCCTGACGCAGCGCGGAGGTCACAGAGGTCACGTTGTGGAGTGCGTGCTCCAGAGTCACGCTGTGCTTCCTGCTTGCTTGCCAGAGTGGAGGGAAAAAGCACCAAAGGACTTGACCAAGTGCTACATTACAGGCTGGGGAGACACGGGTGAGACATACAGTGTACACACAATCACTTTTTTTTAACCCACTGAGCCTCCTTTTAACAATACACACTAAAAACTAAGCTGAACTTAAACATATAATAAAATACTAATTTGCTTTAAGTTAATTAATATTTCTAATCATTTCAATGTCAGCTAATTCGCAAAGTATCTTTTCCAGATAACCTGCAAAAAACGTGTGTATATGTGTGCGTGAATATATACTGTATATATACATCCAAATTTACCCCCATCATAATGTTTTTTATGGTTTTATTAATGATCTTTTATTAGTGTTTTGTATGTGCTTTTTGAAAATTCCATTCCATATTTAGACCACACTTCCCATTATAACAACCCCCACTCTTCTGGGAAGATGGATTGAATTTTGGAATGTGCTTGTGGAGATTTACATTTATGTGTTTTTTTATGTGTCTGTCTAAATAAAGACAGATGTAGAGTATTATATGGTATAAGAACCATATCAGTGAGAAGGTGATGACTTGTGTGTGTGATCATGTGTGTCCATCACTTATGCACTCACTCATATACTCAAGATGGACTACAGAATGAAATATCCAGACACATGTTAGACCCAACAGTTGGGTTCAGGTATGTTCCCTCATATTTACATATTTACACACACACACACACACACACACACACACACACACACACACACACACACACACACACACACACACACACACACACACACACACACACACACACACACACACACACACACACACACACACACACACACACACACACAGATTTAGTTGTCCAGCTGCCTGGTTTAAGGAAAAATAATCTGTGCCATCACACACGTCTTCACAGTGACGTCCGTCAGTTTGTAATGTTAATGTTCTGCTGCGAATACCATCCCTGATTTATGAGCTGTTTTAAAGAAGGTCAGGGAGATCAAATTCATGGCACTCAATGTGCATTCCTTTCAATCCATTCGGATTTTTGAAAGCAAGAAAAAAAAAAAAAAACACTGTTGTGTCCGGGTGTGTCTCCATGCCCACAGAGATGCTCCACAAATTCTGTCTAAACAAGTAATACAGAAATATTTAATACCGTATGGGGGGGTTGGGTTGGTGTGTGTGTGTGTGTGTGTGTGTGTGTGTGTGTGTGTGTGTGTGTGTGTGTGTGTGTGTGTGTGTGTGTGTAATTTAACGATTTATGATGTTTCTTCTTTTTTTTTTTTTCCTTTTAAACAACATTGGCATGAACTTAAAAAAAAAATAATTTCAATTATAAACAATTAAAAACAATGTGCATTTTTGTCTGCAGATATAAAAAAAAAAAGTTAAATCTTAAAAACAAAAATGAAAGAATAAATCAATGTATAATTTATATTCATAAAACAAATGTGTTACAGTTTGATACGTTTTTTTTTCTCTCCTCACTCTGTTTTTTTCCACAAGGTGTGAAAACTGTGTACGGATTATCATGTTGCCTTGAATGAGTTTAAAATTCAACAATTTAAAAAAGAAAAAGGAAAAAAGGAAACTCAAGAATTATTTCTCGCCCACAGCTCTGTTTGAACGAGTATCGAAAAGTTCACCCTTGAAATTTTCCGTTTATTTACAAACTTCCCTGCTGTAAATGTTGTTGTTTTGGTGAAGGAAACAGTTCCTTGGGATTTTTTTGTTGTTGGTGTTTTTGACAAAAACTGCTACTAAATAAAATCTGAAATATTTAGAATGGGGAAAAAAATACATAAATTTTTTATTACATAACATTTTTTTATTGTACTATGAGGACAATATGTACATGCACCAATTTTATATATAAAAAAAATTATATATCTGCACATAATCAGTGTTCTAATATGTGTGTGTGTGTGTGTGTGTATCCTCAGGTCGTGCGTACTCTAAAACCCTGCAGCAGGCCGCCATCCAGGTCCTCGGTAAGCGGCATTGCGAGCGTCATTACGGCAATCAGCTGACCAGCCGAATGTTGTGCGCCGGCTCGGCTTTCAGCGGCCGCCATGTGGACAGTTGCCGTGGCGACAGTGGCGGCCCGTTGGTGTGCGAGAGGGGTTCTAGCTGGATAGTGTACGGCGTCACGTCCTGGGGTCACGCATGCAGGCTGCAAGATTCTCCAGGTGTGTACACCAAAGTGTCTGCCTTCATGCCTTGGATCACCAAGGTCACTAATGAGTAAGACACGAGATCATCAGCAACAACAAAAAGCACACAGAGGTGTTCCAACCAGAGGGCAATTATGGATTAGAACAAGAGGACGTCTTGTGTACAGTCTATAATTCTGGAACTTTATAAGCTGTTATATTGAAAACTGTTATAATGTGAAAACTTTGTTGTCTTCTATCGGTGTTAGTTGTAGCACTTGGTGTAGAGCAGGACTTTGGTTATAGGGACCACTATGAAGAGACACAGGCGGTAATTGAGCATGAAATATAGTCAGTTCATGTAAACTCATGTCACACGTTACAGTCCGATAGAGGTTTTTTTCCCGATCTCATCGGGTACACTCACTCTGCTGTCACTAAGTAACAGACATCATCTCTGTTAATGCCTCCCCGGATAGATGACATCACTCAGAGATGTGCCATGCGCTTAGAAAAGCACCGGCACAATTTAGCATCGTGCTTCAAGAAGGGAGAAATGTTCCCTGAATGAAAAATACACTAACACATTTAAATCAACACCCTCCAGCCAATCAGACTCAAGAATTGTAGAATGGAGTGTGTAGCATGGTAGGAAAACAATTTTAACAACAAAACGTTATATAAATATTACAATAAACCTTTAAAAAAAAAGTTAAATGAAACGGAAAAAAAAAAGCTCACACACAGGAGTAATCGGTCTGCCGATCAGCTTTCAATTACATTTAAAAACACAGATTTCTGAGACAGATTTAAAAGATCTGTCATTTTTTGGGGAAAACAATTATACAGATTTTGTGCACAAATTACTCAGAACAATGCAAGTTCCCGTTTTTTATGGTTTACTAGCAAAATGTGAAGCCAAAAAATAGGATTTTGCTTATCACAATTTTAAAAAGTCAAACTAATCCACAACCCTGTCAGTTAAATCAGGTCCAAAACATGGGACAGTTCATTCAGATGCAGTAGCGGATGGAACACATTCACTATATGGACAGAAAGTATCGGGACACCTGACTTTTCCACTCATATGTGATTGTCTCTGGATGCAGTACTTGATCTAGAAAACAAAAACCTGTTCCAGCCTGAAAATGATCAAATGCACACACTCTATGAAGATATGCTTTACATGGCTTGGAGTGGAAGACCTCCTGCGGTAGAGCTCTGACCTCAAATCTAGTGAACAACTTTGGGATGAATGTTTCATGCTGACTGCACTCCAGACCTCCTCATCTCACCTACATCAGTACCTGACTTTACTAACACCCTCGTGGCTGAATGAGCACAACCTCCACAAAATCTAGTGGAACAGCTTCCGAGAAGAGTGGAGCTTATTGTAACAGATTATTATGAATGTGAAATTGGATGTTCAAAAAGCAAATCTTATAGTCAGGTGTCCACAAACGTTTGTCCATATTTGTATGTAAGGGCTGCAGATTAATAAAACTCTGAAGGCCATGATTTATTTTAGTATTTATGGATAATTACATGCATTAAGAGTTTAGTTATACGCATGTGAGATTTTCATGCTTTTAATTTTTCTTGAGGTTTTGCTATCAAGCTAATATATAATGATATACAGTAATAAATAAATACTAATGATGTATATGCACATCTAATAGCAGTCCATCATTAGTACATAATTATTCCTAGTTGAATCAATCACAAAATTATTTTATTAATGAGTTATTTACAGTATACAGTAAAGGGTTTACTGTAATACCCAAGTTACCACAAGCCCAGAATTTGTCTACATTTAATATTATTCACTTAGTAACAACTGTATCATAAATATAGTTATATACCAGTTTCTTAATTTAAGTTTCTTACTGTAAAAAAGTTGAACCTGGACTCTTGAATTTAACAATTTTTTCAAACCCTTTGACTGGTGGTGCATTATTATATATTAAAAGTTATTAATCTGTTAATTATTAATCAGTTAATAATTAAATATTAATTTTATTAAATTCATATACATATTACAAACAAAAGACTCCCTATGTTAATATTCGCTCAAAATATCCAGGCTAATGTAATCCAATTTACTCTAATTATCCAATTTAACGTGATGTAAAATGATTTGCAATTTAGCATTTAAATATTGTAATTTTTATCCATGCCATGCTTATTCCTAGCAAAAAAAAATTTTTTTTAACAAACTTTACCACTAATAGCACTTACAGAGTAAACCATTACCTCATTTTACACTAATAAGGATGAAAACCTCACTTACGATGTTTACATGATTTCTTTTTTTTAAGCTTTAAGGAACTTCTGCTTTGTATATTTCAATGTATTTCATTATGAGTTAACGACTAAATTAATCAGTAACCTAGAGTTAATATTTCTATTCCATATATCCAACTTTAATTCTTTGTGCTGTTGCCTTATTACGTTGTACATACAACTGTAACAGTACACTGTAACAGTGCATTGGTGCTATTAAGAATGTTTTGAAAGTCTTACATGTCATTGGTGTAGTGCAATATGTGTAAAAGTAACAATTAATAACGAACAAAGAAATCATTTTCCTTTTGTCAGTACAGTCGGTACAATGGTTTTGTAAGAATTTGCACACATATAGAAAGTTAAAAACGATTAAGATTAGGTTAAAGGTCAGATTTGTAGCAATTTCTTACTCTAGGTTTTTTCCCCCTTAACTTTGGTTTTTAAGTTTTTTTTTTGTACTTTAACAAAATAGAAAATCCAAATAAAAAAGTGCAATAAAATAAATTTCATTGTGTTATGTTTTGCTTCATTCCAGTGGACTTTAAAACATATAGTAGTGAACTTACTTTAAAGGGTTTAGTTTCAAGGTGAAATTAAACAGATTTTTACTTTTCTAGTTTATTTAGGGTGCTTTTGTAAATTGGCAGGAAATCTACTTTGATACTTAAGATATTTTAGGGTTACCATTGTAATTGAAACCTTTAAATTGTCCATGTACAAAAATGTAAAAAAAAATATGTTATCTTCTTCTTAATAATTGTGAATATTTCATCTTTGGTTTAATATCTATCTATCTATCTATCTATCTATCTATCTATCTATCTATCTATCTATCTATCTATCTAGATCTCCAGGTAAAAGACATGAAAAGTATAATTAAATATACACTGTATGAACAAAAGTATCAGTAGTTTTACAGTGGTATGGTTCTTCCTCAAGCTGCTACCACAGACTTGGAAGCACCTAGTTTTGTAGATTTACTATATATATATATATATATATATATATATATATATATATATATATATATATATATATATATATATATATATATAGTAAATCTACAAAACTAGGTCAGGAACGGGGACATAATGCCTTTTTTAATAGAAATCTGCTGCAAACGGAAAAGGAGACTGGAAAATTTGAGTGTGTGAGTGAGAGAGAGAGAAAAAGGTTTCAAACAGGGTCAAGGGTTCTCCAAGGAATGAGAAATTCACTAAATTCAACATGCATTGCCAGGCAAACCTAGAACACTGTGTGTGTGTGTGTGTGTGTGTGTGTGTGTGTGTGTGTGTGTGTGTGTGTGTGTGTGTGTGAGACTAAATGTGACCTGTTTGTTAGCTTTGCCTCTCCTACAACTTCTAACTGTTTACACCACAAACACAGAACTCATTGTGTGTGTGTTTGTGTGTGTGTGTGTGTGTGTGTGTGTGTGTGTGTGTGTGTGTGTGTGTGTGTGTGTGTGTGTGTGTGTGTTTCAGAAACAATCATTTTTAAACCCGTTACTGGGGAGATTAATGAACAAAAGGATTAGGACGTGTGAAATTTAGCTTTTATGTTTAAAAGCTTCACACACAACATTCACATTTCCAAAATAACAAACAGATGTTATAAATGTTAATATGTTTATGTTAATTAAACTTTATAGAAAAAAAACCGTCCCACCTGAGCACAGCACTTTACACTGATAAAGTGAACACTATTTGGTTTGTAATTGACAAATAAAACCTGAACATGAAGACTTTCACCATGGCTACAAAAAGAGAATGTAGCCTAACTAGCAGCTAACCTTTTTTGCTAGCTTCGTAATTAGCAGCTCTACACACTTACAGGGAACTCATCGTGTTAGCTAGGCCATTTAACCTAATTTCTTTTCATAATGAGCATCATTTCACTTTATTTTATGTATTTTGAAACCAACTTGTGTGCTTGTGTATTAGCATGTAGGCCTCAACCAGTAGTTAGAGATACAGTCAGAAAACAAGCTGGTGTGTGTTAGCATTTCTAAAATGGCTGTCGTTCCTGTCAGAACACCATGTAGATGTGAACATTAGCGTTCAGGACACATAGGCTCTTTGTTTAGAAGAGGTTGCTGAAAGTGTCGGCACACACTTGGAAAAGAAGAACGAGTTTTCTCTGGGCTTTGAGAAAGAATGAGGAAGGGGAAAAAAGCAAACGGGGGGGATAGATAAAGAGAGAGAGAGGGAGTGTGTGTGTGTGTGTGTGTGTGTGTGTGTGTGTGTGTGTGTGTGTGTGTGTGAAAGAGGAGAAACATGTTTTTCAGTGAACCGTTCCAGATTATTTTGTCCTTTTGGGTATTAAATAACACTCCTTTTCTTTCGTCTCTTCTCAGTGGGTCTCTGAGTTTTTGAGTGAAATACAATCATCTCCATTATAAATGTTTTATTTCCACCTGCCAGACTTATTTTTTGTTATTAATAATATTAATGTGGTGCCCTGTTTTTCATTTAATACACTTAACAACCTCTGGGGGTGAAAACGTCTGCCACAACAATGGGACTGCAGCGCCACCAGATGGACAGATTCCTCTATTACAACTCCACAACAAAGTGCAAAAGTTTATAGTTTCCCGCCACAAAAAAAGAGAGAAAGTGAGACAGACATATAGAAAATAAAATTGTCAACAATTTAACCGTTTATTCTACATCTATTGTCTTATTATATTCAATATTATTATTCTTTTTTTTTTTTTTTTGGACATCATCTCAAAGAGGCTTCGCAGAAATGAATGGTTTTATAATATTCACTTTAAAATAATATATATTTATTTCTAAATGCACCCCCCCACACACCCCACACACACAAAAGAAAGAAAATCAAGAGAATATGTTATTAAAACATATTTCCAGTGTTTAATACATATTTATAATATATTCTGTACAGATTTTCACAGCAGTTCTGAAAAAGAAAGCTGGACATTTTCACACAGGGGAACTCTGGCCTGCGTGCACACACACACACACACACACACACACACACACACACACACACACACACACGCGCTCAGCATTGCATCACCAGTGCGCTCTTCCATTCAAGTGTTAATTCAGAATAAATGGATTTATTTCGATCTCATTGTCACTGAATACAACTTGATTTAGAAGCTCCGTTCACCTGCAGCTTTACCTCCAGAGCTGCGATCTGAACATCTTCTTGCTTGCTGTTTTCTACAAAAAAAAGTCCACGTTGAAGTGAGAGAAAAGAGAATACGAGCAGTGGTTGGCGTTGGAGAAAAAAAAAAAGTTCTTGTTGGATTTTTGCGTGTGATGAAGATGATGACCCGAGACTGAAGCCTGAAGCCTGGAGCTGTAACAGTAGTTTTCTGCAGCTGAGACCATCACTGAGAACTGTTTTTATTTCTGCAGCCTGTGGAAACTCAGTACCTGATTCTCATTCAATATTAATAGAAAAAACATTGAAACCGATTATTTATTAGTTTGAGAGAGAAATGAAATGTGGCAGAATTCCCTGCTTACACTATTCGCTTTGGAATTGGGTTTAAATAAAATTATAGAATGAAACCTCTCTCTCTCTCTCTCTCTCTCTCTCTCTCTCTCTCTCTCTCTCGCTTTCTTTCTTTCTTTCTTTCTTGTTCCCACTCCATTCTTCATGTATTGCCTTAGCAGTATCTCTCCCACACTCCAGCATTGCACTCACTGGCTCTGTCCAACATCCTCTTTTCCTCCGGGGTGCATTGTCCTTTTATTATGGTCACGACCCTTGACCTTTGACCCGAAGAGCGTCGGGGGTTAGTGGAATAAATGCTACCTGACTTTTTGCAGTTCTTCACGGAGCCACGCCGGGAGAGGCTGACCGAGTCTGTGGAGGAGCTTCGACAGCTCGATGTTATGATCCCGGTAGAAGCGAGAGAGGAAAAGGCGAGACTGTGAAGAGACAGAAAGGGAATTTATTGTCATTAATTAATGAGCAATCATGTGGCATGAGCATGTGGCGCACTGCTAAAATCTACAGTAGAGTACAGAAAAACATGGTGCGAAAAACAAAAAACATCCAAGCACCAGTTTTACAAGCTTAATTTATTTATTCATTGTCAGGTTCAATCTGAAGGTCAAGCAACCACTCAGTATCTATCTATCTATCTATCTATCTATCTATCTATCTATCTATCTATCTATCTATCTATCTATCTATCTATCTATCTATCTATCTATCTATCTATCTATCGTTTTTACAAGACACATGAACGTGTTTATATGCAGTAAACTTGGTAATAGTATGAACAGTATGAACATTGACTTTTACCACACATATACTGTATATAAATGTACAGATGTTCCACTTTATTTTCATTGAAAAATCCTTCCTTAACACAGCTTAACACACTCTCCACATCCTGACAGTTCGTGTCTCCAAACATTCAGCTGAAATACTTTGCCGTGCCTCGTGTAAAAATTGCCAAAGATGTTCTTCACTAGTTGGAGATTTCTTCCTTCTTTTGTGATCCAGTTCATCCCAGAGCAGTTCAATAGGATTTAGGTGCGGTGACTGGGCAGGCCATGATACATATCACTCCAGAGGACTGTTTGTTCTCTAAACAACTCCTACAGAACTCAGACATACACTTCGGTTCAGCTTCTTGTTGTACGGTGACGTTGTTTCCTATGAGCCGCAGTCCAGACGGAATTGCATGGTGTTAAATTATGGAATGGTTGCCATGTTGGCTCATTTCACCCGGAATAAGTCTCAAACCCTCCCTGCTCAATAACAACCCCAAACCATAAAGTTTGACTGTGGGGGGTGAGGCAGCTGCTAACATCTCTCATGTTTGCCGTCTTACACAAGTTTTTCTGTTCAGACACAAATGTCCAATTTGGACTCCACGGAACTTCCTTTCAGACATTTAGTAAATGTGCCATTTACCTTGTTTGCTGCATATAAAATACATAAAAAAAGACATTGTTAAAGCCCTTCACAACTGGAAAAAGGTTAATATTTGTTGAAAACTCAGTCCTATTTTTGAGCCGTTATTCTGAATTTCTTTTAGCATTTGATTATTAATATTACAGGAAACAGCTGCTGAAGCCTGAAGCGATTTAACATTGTGTTGAGAACAGCTTTATCAAGTGCTTATGAATCTGCAGCATGTGTGTGTGTGTGTGTGTGTGTGTGTGTGAAAGAGAGAGAAACACTGTGCTTGCTGCTGATTGTCATGTGGAGATCTGCATCTGAGACTGTAACAAATGAGAGCGAGAGGAACGGAGGGACAGAGAGAAATGGGAGAGAGATGAGCGCGAAATGAAGAAAAATGGCCCAGAGATGAACAGACAGATGGGTCTTATATCACTGCTGCTGTGTCCTCACACACACACACACACACTCACACACACACACACACACACACACACACACACACACACACACACTGAGTCAGAGGTTACAATGTCTTGAAAAAACACCATCCTAATTATATCAGTTATTAATTTTTTTTAAATAAATATAGAAATTTTGAAGGTCAAAACCAGTGTTTTTCCAACCTCAATATAATTAATAAATTAATGAATTTTTTAATTTCAATAACATTTTATTGTTTAATTTTTTTATTTAGTTCAGAAAACAAATGAGATTGTTTGGCAGCAATATTATAAATTCTATTTTATTCCGCTTATTTTATTTTTAACATTAACTATAAAACTCCTTTTTATTTCTATATATAAAAAAACCCTGGCCATTAAATTAACATTTCACCGCACGCCATATTGCGTGATATTGCGTGATGGTTGTGGTTGTGACACAAGAATGTATGAGGGTGCCAGGATTTATGATGAATCCAGTTTCAGTTAAAAAAAAAGTTTTACACGTGAATGTGTACGTGAGGGATTTCCTTTATATAATTAACATATACATTTTACTAAAAGAGAACATGCATAATCTTGGGGTTATGCAGGAGGACGTGTGTGAGGTGCACATCGAACAACACCACATTTTATGCGCATCTCAGAAATCGATTTCTTTACATAACAAGCTCAAAGCTGGAACGGGTTTTATGTAACTACTTCAAGTGTCATTTCCTGTGTGGATTCCCTACAAGTGAGGCGTCACGCCGCAGCCTGTCAGATTTATTTATTTTTTTTCTCTACCTGCTTTATTTTAGTGCATTCATTCCAATTTTTCTCTTTATCCCCAAACAAACAAAACATGAGCTCAGCAGGGGGCGCTGCCGCTATTCACATGGTGGAACAGTTAAAGGTGCATTAGGCAAGTCTTCACATCATTTGGTGGCTCTGGGATAAAGCAGGTGGATCTGAAGAAGACGAACGATCGGTGAGAATGAGTTACTTAGAACATTTGAAAAGTATAACGCTCCTTTTTATCGTTTTCTAATAAACACTCATAAATGCTAATTAGTCAGAGTCTAATCTAATCTAATCTGATTTGGTAAAGTGGTAGGTTAGTGACAAGTGAGTTCAAATCCTAGCACCACCAAGCTCCCACTCGCGGGATCTGACCGAGGCCTTCAACCCTCAAACGTTCAGATGTATAAATGATGTATAAATCTGCCAAAAGATGAAAATTAAAATGTAATATATAATAATCTAATCTAATCTGATCTGAGTCATGAGAGGGCTGAATTTAGATTTTGTTCACATCCATGAAATATTAATTAGAGTGTAAACTAAAAACATCTAAATTATTATTATTCTTCAATGTGGTTTTAGATTTCTTTTTATTGTGAGATGTATTTGTATTTTTTTCCCTTTATTCATTTTTTTATTCATCGAATAAAAGTATAACAGGTACTTAACCTTCCTGTCCTTTTTCTATGAGGCTTGCACATTGTAAAAAAAAAAAACAAAAAACAAAAAAATAAAATGGTTTTCTAAGTTAAAACAAACTAAAATTAAAATACATTCATCATATATATGAATATAAAAATTTAAAAACAATAATTAAATACTTTTAATACAATAATTGAATTAATTTTGAAAAAAAAAAATTTCCAAAAAATACTACGAACTTTATGTACGTTACAATGTGACGTTAAAATGTTTATATTTATTTAAAAAGTGTGAAAAATTAAAAAAAGAGATTTAACATTTGCAGCTTTTACTGTGTTTGATTTAAACCCATGTGTGAACACAGAGCAGTCCGAAAATGACAAAGTGAGAAGGCGATTACACTCTAAATCAAGTTTTTTGGGGCTGCGTTCTTGTTTTTTCATCTAAATTTGATGTGCTGCTAAACTGAATCTCAGCGGGGATCTGTAACTGCAGAAATGCATTTTTTTTACTAAACTAGTTATTAATGTAAATAAAGAATCCTTTATTTCATGCCGACTCGGTGCCGTATGCGATCAGGTGACCTGCGATTTCTGAGCATAGACTTCATCCACTCATTGTTTTTTTCTGTACAACAAATGAAAGACTTCCTTTAATATGTTTTCAGCCATGTTTCGTTTTTAATCTGTTTAACCACATAGTAAATGAAGCAAAAGTCATTGCTTGGCTACTTCCTTTTATTTGCTTGTATTTTTTATATATTTTTTTATATATTATATATTTTTTATATATTTCTTTACCTCAGCATCCATAGGTGGATATTTGCGACCTTTGCTTTTTCCCAAACACTTAGTCCTGCCTCCGTCCAGCAGCTGACACCAAAAACCCTTCTGAGGATCGAATCTGTAGAAACAGAAATGGAGAGAGAGAGAGAGAGAGGAGAGAGAGAGAGAGAGAGAGAGAGAGAGAGAGAGAGAGAGAGAGAGAGAGAAAGATGGAGAGAAATGAGGGATGAGAACTCAATCATGTCATCTTATTTCCAGAAGTAATTCCACCTCATATAGAAAACTTGAACAAACACACACACACACACACACACACACACACACACACACTGAGGCTGACAGATGTCAAGCGTAACCTTGTCTGGCTGTCAGAGGCGACATGCTCGGGTTTGATAAACACTGTGTGGGGGGTGTGGGGGTGTGATGGGAAGTGTGGGACGGGGTGTTAATTAGTCTGCTGCCTGAGCTGTAAACACAGATTACATGTGAACGCTTGAACTAAAGAACAGTACAAACACCCCAAAGCACGATCGATCCTGCCAACACACATTTTCCTCACACACACACAGATTTTTTTGTTTTCTTTCTTCGAGTGTCCTACAGGCTCTAAATGTGAACTCTATAAGACTGTGAAAAACACTTCCATTTTCCTCATGTGTAATTCCAGTTCTCTTTCCTAAACTGTATATTTTATTATTTTTGTTAATTTGATTGCAGCTATATTGTATTTTGTAAATGATATATTCTTTATTCTTTAATGCTTATCCATTATATTTTTCCCCTCATACATACACACATAAGTTTGTGGACACCTGACCATAAGATTGACCTTTTTGTACATCCCATTCCACATTGAGCTCCACTCTTCTGGGAAGATGTTCCACTAGATTCTGTGGAGATTTGTGTTCATTCAGACACAAGAGTGTTAGTAAAGTCAGGTCGGTGAGGTGAGGAGGCTTCTGGGGTGCAGCCAGTGTTCACATTCATCCCAAATCTGTTTAATAGTGTAGGTGTTCTAGAGCAGCAGATCTTCCATTCCAACCCATGTAAAGCATATCTCCACGAGGCTTAGTGGTCCTAGTTTAAGTGAAGGCAAAATTTCATGTTTCATGTCATACTCTGTATAATTGTGTATGTGACAAATAAAATTGTATTTGATTTGATTTAATTTGATAGAATAAACTTCAGTAGGGTGATGGTAGATGGAGTGTTTATTTGTGTATATTCCAGTTTATATCACAGACCAGTTTAAATTCAAATTTAGTTTTTTTCTGTAAAAATAAAATAATTACTGTTGGTTGTTTGTTCACTACTGTAGATCACATTAGTTCCAATAGTTCCCACTGCTACCAATATTTAACAGATTTCTGGTGCCAAAAGTACCAGGACGAGGCTGTACTGTGTGCTATCTCAATGTGCATTAATGTGTGTGTGTGTGTGTGTGTGTGTGTGTGTGTGTGTGTGTGTGTGTGTGTGTGTGATGTAGATTGTGAATCATTTTTTGGCAAGATGATTATTGTCATTTTCATGTGTTTTCCTGCACTGGCTCTAGAAGCCTGGAAAGCCGCTAGAGAACCGAGAGAGCTTCCAACTGTCTCTTAATTGAACAGAAAGAAAAGAGAGACAAAGAAGGAAAGAAAGCGAGAAAGAGAGAGAAAATATGTAGTGAGTTGTTTTTAATTACAGGCTCCTGCTGAAGTAACGGCTCATAGCTGCGATTCTCACGCCGTCATTGATCTCATCTGTAATCGAACTGGCCATGAACGAGTTAGTGTTAGTAACTAATCTATGATTATGTCACCCATTAAACATTAAATAGCTCATTACTTAATGTGTGCTCACGCGAGTGTGTGTGTGTGTAGGTGTGTGTGTGTGTGTGTGTGTGTGTGTGTGTGTGTGTGTGTGTGTGTGTGTGTGTGTGTGGTGCTTAAACTCACGTGAGAGCCTGCGAGTAGTTAAAGTATGGAGAGACGCCCAGGAACTTCTGCACCTCGTCCATCACTGCTGCTGGATCATTCCTGAGCTGCTGCCCATCTATTATCATCAGCTACACACACACACACACACACACACACACACACACACACACACACACACACACACACACACACACACACACACACACACACACACACACACACACATATTAATGCACATTGAGATAGCACACATTTACAGTACAGCCTCGTCCTGGTACTTTTGGCACCAGAAATCTGTTAAATATTGGTAGCACACACAAACTACTTACACACACAAATTTAAACTTCTTGTTTTAGGCAATATGTTTTTGTTTTTACTTCCAATAGATGTCCATTTTTTTTTAACCTTCAGGAAAAACTTTAACCTGGATTTCTATAACTCTACAGTACATACCCAAATACATATATTCATATAATATAATATAATATAATATAATATATATATATATATATATATATATATATATATATATATATATATATATATATATATATATATATATATATTCATTCATCCATCCATCCATCCATCCATCCATCAATTGATGCACACACACACACACATATACATATAAATATATATATATATATATATTATATATATATAAATTAATTTATGTACATGGGTGGTTACTCACCTTGTGCATTATAATGTTATAATGTAAAAAAAAAAATCTAATGTGCACCACAAATCCTCAAATAACGACAAAGTAAAATACACTTCAAAGTCGTTTTTTTAAAAAATAATTTTTAATTCTATTTGTATTAATTAAATTTAATGATTTGAATAATTAAGCTTTATTCTATTCTGCATCGGCGTGAGGTGGGAATACACTCAGGCAAGCATGTTTTTTGTTTTGTTTTTTGGAAGGAAACCTGAGAAGCCAGAGGATACCTTTGTGGATATGGAAAGAAAAAGTGTATTTAGTGTAAAATTGAGTGTGGTTTTGTGTTCTTGGTAAAAAAAAAACCAGATGATGGCAGGGGCAGAGCCAGCAGAGGTAGCCATTGTTTATATATTGGAAATACATGAGCTAGTTTAGTTCAATTATAAAAGAAAGTAAGAAAAATATAAACACTGGGAAAATGTGACATGCTGTGGAATTTTTTTTCTGCATGCATTTAAAAAAATATATTTTATCCAAACATTTCACACTGTGAAAACAAAGTGCAGTATACTGTAGCTATGGTATCGGTATGGATAACATCATCAGGCAATCTAGATTTCAGCATGTTTGAATGTGTGTTGAGTGGTGTGTACTGTATATACACGTGTGTATGTGTGTGTGTGTGTGTGTGTGTGTATACCTGGGCAGGTGGGTAGTAGGTGAGCCACCTCTCCAGGTGTGTGGCATAGAGGCCGGGAATGAGGCAGCGGTTCTGCAAAGATCTTAAGTCTGATGGAGCGTGCTGATTAACTGAAATCACCTCGTAGAAGCTGTAACGAAGCGCTGCCTGGTCCTCGTGGGCCCTCTGGTGCTGCCATGGCAACCACAGACGAGAAGAAGAAAGATAGAAGAGACAGAGTGTGTTATGAGCAAAACAGGAAGTTGAAACTTATATAAAATAAAAACTGTGATGTTTACAGACGATGTATGAAAAAACCCATTGTGGTAATGCTAAAGTGCTACAAGGCCTAGCATGCATTTTGGGTAACTGTTTTTTTTTTTTGGTGCCCATATACACACACACACACACACACACACACACACACACACACACACACACACCACACACACCACACACACACACACACACACACACACACTTATTAAGAGGGGAAATGGGATCGAAAGCTCTTTCTCTTTTCCATGTTCTCGCTGCTGGTAATCATTGTATGCTAGGACCTCCTGAGGCATGCTGCTGATGAGATTTTTTTCTCTCTCTCCCTATTTTACTCATTCCATCTCTCTTAAAAACTCCCTTGTTCCCATTCTTTCTCTCTCTCCCTCTCTTTCTCTCTCCACACTCCCTGTTCACAGGACCCCCCCCCCCCCACCTCATGCGTAAGCCTTCAAGAGAAACAAACGTTGCTTTCATAAACTAATAAAGACTGCTGAAACACTACTGACTCTATTGTCAGCTTTTCATCCAGGTGCTTTTCACACAAATGTACACGAGAAAAACAGGGATGGAAATAAAAAAAAAAAAATCACAGAAAGACTTTCCATATGAAGCTGAAGCAAAAAACAAAATCAAAAACCAGACGAAACTGCAATCAGAAGAATAGTGATGGGAACATTGGATCACATGGCTGACTTAGATGTTTAAATTTACCATTCACTATTAAACTCAAGATCTTTCACTCCAAACCATGTACATCATATCTTCATGAACCTTGGGGAACAATTTGTTAAAGAATCACATGTGGCTGGAAATAGTCAATTGTCCCAATACTTTTGTTCATATAGTGTATGATCAAACCTGACAGGATTTCAGAGAAAAATTTATAAATGCTTGACAATCTCACTGTTAACACATTCCAGCTAAGTAATGTATCATTTAATCAATCAAGATGTCAAGAAGATTCACTTCCGACTAGTCAAAATAGTCACGTCTATGTCCAGCAATTTATTCTGAAAGGAGTTTGAAGTTACATTCATGCATCTTTATACTAGTCATTTAGCATGAGCAAACCTGACAGGATTACTTACAGGATTTGAAATCATTTTAATGAAAACGTCCATAATCTTTACTGCTAACATTAGCTAGCAAAACATGTACTAAGCTTTTCAAGTCCCATTCCCAAGTGCTCAATCTACAGTGCAAACAAGGACAGGATAACAAATGTAATTAAACCTAACAAGATTTTTGAACATATATTATTCATATAATATCAATATGATTATATTTTCCAATCCTAAAAAAATGTCTTCTAATGCTAAGCCAGCTAGTCCCAACCCAACCTCCTAATTGTGTCATATTAAATGCTAATCCTGCTCGTCTTGCTAACAACTACAACTTTTTAACATTCTGATAAGAGAGGATTTTGAAATCACATTCAGAAATCTCTCCTGCTAACTCCAGCCAGGACACACGTGGTCCGGATGGGATTTCTGACTACGTTTCATTTACAAATGTCCACAAAACTTCATTTCTAATGCTAGCTGGCATATGTAAAAGAGAACAATCCTCTCTTATGTTGTAGATGATACAAATATTTGAAGAAACGTGTTTGAGTTTGTACATGTAATATAATCCACAAAAATCAAGACACATCAAGAAACGCTTGGGACAACATTGAAATGGGTCAAAATAGCAATTAGAACACTTAAAATCAGCAGGAAGTGACTTCTCGTCATACAACTAGCCAGCTAATTAGCTAAAATTAAAGAATTACATTAGCTGCTAGGGTTAAATACACATTTTATTAGAAATTTTTAGGGTTATTGGGATGGATATGTGAAGAAAACCTGCACACACACACGCACGCACGCACGCACGCACACACACACACACACACACACACACACACACACACACACACACCACCTCATCTTGCTGAATGAGCTCAATAAGTGAGTTTAAAAGGCAGAGAGTGTGCTGATGGTAATCTAATGTGGCATTGACTTTCGCTCCTCGCTGCATCGATCCTCCCTTTAACTAGCTACTCTTTAACCTACTGCAGCACAGAACACTCTCTCTCTCTCTCTCTCTCTCTCTCTCTCTCTCTCTCTCTCACACACACACACACACACACACACACACACACACACACACACACACACACACACACACACACACACTACGACAGATAAACTGTGTAGAGATTTCACACTGGTTAATCCTGTTTCTTAGGTTCCTGTGGTGGGGGAGAGGGTACCTGGTACCAGCTGTAGGCTCGGTCAGACGGGTTGATGAGCAGAGTGAGGATTTTGGCTTTGGGTAGCAGGGCGGCTGCTCGTCTGGGCGTCTCCTCTGAAGGGAAGTAACTGGCGCTTTTCTCAAACAGGAAGTCCGTACTGACGTTTGATGGAACCGGAAAAAAATCCATGTACCTTTGAGAGGTCACACACACGCATACACGTTTCCCAGTTACACAGATTTAAATTTAGTACATTGTGTTTTGTACAACAGTATTACAGTAGAGGTATTAGAAGTACAGATAATGACATCACTACATCATGTGATCCTTTAAAGGTGCTACAAGAAAAAAAAACCTGGATACACATTGTGTGTGTAAATGAGCATGAAGCCCAGTTTTAGTAAAAGAAAATTCTGAATACGTTTTACGATTATCTCCAATGGCACAGTGGTTCAGTTATATCAAAGAACTCTGAACTACTTCTTCTTCTACTGCTTTCGGCTGCTCCCGTTAGGGGTCTTCACAGCGGATCATTTGTCTCCACACTACTATGTCCTCTACATCTGCCTCTTTCAAACCAACCACCTGCATGTCTTCCCTCACCACATGCACAAACCTTCTCCGTCTCAATCACTTCTTTCTCACTTCGTCTCCAAAACTTCCTACCTGCATAGTCCCTCTAATAAACTAATTTCTAATCCTGTCCATCCTCATCACTCCACAACATCTCTCTTCAACTTTGCCAGCTCCTGTCTTCCTGTCAATGCAACTGTCTATAAACTATTCAACAAAGCAGGTCTCACCACAGCCTTATAATCATCATTAATCATTTTGAGAGGTCTGGTGGTCAGTGAGGTGAACTACAATCATAAAGACATTAACACGCCTTCTACTTTACCCTTAACTGACTCCTTGGAAACCGCATATGAGTTGCCTTTAAAGAAGCAAGGCTCTGTAAAAATAATTTCAGGGCCAGAAAATGTTTAACCGAAGCCGAAACGAAGAAACAAGTCAGAGCTGTGGCTTAAAAAATTATTTAAAGAACAACCTTGTCTGGACTGAAAAGCTATAGGGTGTGAACATATAAAAAAAATGACAATCCCTGCCTTTAATTATGTATAGTGAAGAAATCTGATGGCTGCTTCAAATGCACACAAAGGTGTTTTTTTTTTTTCTTTACCAGTCGATGCCCTTGTGGTAGTTGTTGGTGTTGAAGAACTGCACCTCCTCGAAGGTCTTAGAACTGGGGAAACTGCTCGAGACGGACGGATGCATTAGGAGGAAGAGGTAGAGCGCCGTGGTGCCTGCAAAACGAGATGGGACGAGACATGTAAACGAGGACAGATGAGGCCCTGCGCGGATAATGATAGTGTAATATGTTTAAGCGCGCTACATGGAGTCGACAGATAAAGCAAGAAGACGGAGCGAGAAGGAAACGGAGAACAGGCCGAAATCAATACTCTATTTGCAGCATGGATTTTTTTTAGCTGTGGGTGTAAATGTGCGCATCTAAACTCGTTCAGAAAAAGTCAGCGTGGACATGGATGTATGTATGTGCCTGTAAAAAAGACAGGATATGAACGTGTGTGTGTGTGTGTTGTGTGGGAGCGAGCGAGCGTGGTATCTGTGAGTATCTGTTTGTGAGTGTCAGAACGAGAGTGGGTGAGCGAGCGTTTCATAAGTTTGTGCTGCTACGAAAACGGAGAGAGCTCAAAGCACAAACTGTCTAAGTACACTGGTGTCCTGACACCAATCAAACTCCTTTAGCTAGACAACACAACGCAACACAACGCAACATGACACGACGCAACGCAGCGAAAGAACGAGCGTTCGCTTTCTGTCTTTTTCGCCCTTCTCCGATTCTCCATCTCTCTCCCCCAAGTGAGTCTGGCTCGTTCTCCTTCAGTGCGTCTAATGTCTCTGGCTGCACTTTCATCTTTGCTGTACAAGGTGAGATGTGACAGCAGGGATAAAGGCGAAAAACAGCTCACACACACACATACACACAATCTTGAAGGACAACAATGAAAAAATATTTCAGCATGAGGGTAAGGAAATACCAGCGAGGACAAAAAAAAACAAAAAAAAACACGCAGACAGACAGATGGTTGATGTTTGCTGTTAAATTGGGCTGGTTACATTTTTTTTTTCTTTTATCATCCTTTGTTTTTTCATTACAACATTAAATGAGTTGAACTTTTTTTTATACATACAGCAAAAAAAACCTCTCCAGTACATAAAAAATACATTTAAACCCGCCTGATTTAACTTCTTATTTCCTATGTTTTCTCCTGTTTAAATCTTGATTGCTATTAGTCAGAAAAGGGTCAATCAATAAACAAGACAAATTGCAGGTTAATGTGAACACGCTTGTTTTAAATCATCTGCAGCTCACACACACACCACATAAACAGATAAAAAAAGGTTTTTATACGATTGTAGAATTTATATTATGGCTGTCAATCGATTAAAATATTTTCTCATGATTTATCACATGATTGCCATGAATTCCTCTTCTTCTTCTGGCTTCTCCCATTAGGGGGCGCCACAGCAGATCATCCGTCTCCAGACCCCCCTGTCCTCTACATCTGCATCTTTCAAACCAACTACCTGCATGTCTTTCTTCACCACATCCATAAACCTCCTCCTTGGTCTTCCTCTTTTCCTCCGTTCTGGTGGCTCCATCCTCAGCATTCTCCTACTGATATACTCCCATGTTCCTCCTCTGCACATGTCCAAACCATCTCAATCTCACCTCCCTCACCTTGTCTCTAAAATGTCCTACATGCCCTGTCCCTCTAATAAACTCATTTCTAATCCTTTCCATCGTCGTCACTCCCAACGAAAACCTCAACATCTTCAGCTCTGCTACCTCCAGCTCCACCTCCTGTCTTTTACTCAATGCCACTGTCTCTAATCCATACAACATCTCAGGTCTCACCACAGTCCTATAAACTTTCCCTTTCACTCTTGCAGATGATTGCCATTAATTAACCCACGATTAATCGCATCATTTGCACAGTGCTTCTATTTGCACTTCTGCTAGTGGTTTAAGGTTCTCAAAAAAAAAAAAAAACAAAAAAAAAAAAAACAAACATGTACCAAATCCATAAACTGATGAAAGATGGTATGACATTCTGCATGTACTATTATTTAGAAATAATCAACTTGCATGGTACAAGCAACTCTGCTTCACATCAGGACTCACTTAACTGCCCCGGTATTGATTATTCCCGGATATCATCATGGCCCCATGTGTTTATTTAACGGACACCTGAGTGAATAACAATAGCCACTTATTTGACTCCCTGGATGAAGAAAAAAAGTCACATTTTTAACAACGATAAAACAGTTGGCTGTATATAAAGTATTAAAGTAGAGCTTTAATCAAGGCTAGCCAGGTTCCTAATCCTAGTCAGTGACATCTCTTAAATAGTAATCAAACCATTGCATGAAAACACCTCGATGAGAAATGGCTCGATAAAGCAAAAAAACAAAAAAAAAAACCTACCCTCTAATCCGGGACTATAATGCAATAATTACCAGTTTTCTGAGGTCCAACCACCATAAACTTGGGGAGCCTGTCACATGTCTTCTCTTTAGACCAGATATCCTTGTGTCTCTTGTCATCACATGGGTTCTGCACAAACACACACACACACACACACACACACACACACACACACACACACACACACACACACACACACACACACACACACACACACAATCAATAGAACCATTGCCCATATGTCCATTACAGATAGAAGGTAATCTTCAGACACAGATGAATGTGCTAGACTGTGATAATAACAAGACAAAGTGTGCCATCAGATATAACCAGGCAAAAATAAATTAAATAAACCAAATACACATATAAATACTCATATGTACCTCTATATTTGAGGGCTGCTGTCGTATAACAAAATAACTAACCTTAAATTAAAATCAATGCAACTATGAAACAAAGTACGTCTTTTATTTTTTTATTAAAACTAACCATAATTCTAAGGATTACTTGAACAATTTATTACCCACACACACATACATACACAAACACATCTCTGTGCCACTTTAACACATGCACAAACCTGCCAGAGTGGGTTTCTCTGCTCTGGGAACAGGGTAAAATAGTGGTGTGCGAGCTGCAGAGGCGGGAGTGTGTGCAGTCTCAGATTGGTCCAGCACTTCAGGAAGTTGGCCAGGTTCACAAAAGTGTACAGACCCAATCGATCGTTCCCATAGTTAGACAGATGAGTCATGAAGATACTGATCTGCAGAACAGGAGGCAGTAGAGTGTGAGCAGATATTTGGCATTCTTATACACAGTAGTGTATTTCACAAACATCAATGGACGGTATTCATGAGGCATTTTAACCAATGGAACATAGACCTTTATGATTACAGTGTGGTTGTTTATGTGACTTATAAATGTGGGTATGTAGTGTGGAAGTAGTGTGGGTTATAGGTGTGTGTGTGTGTGTGTGTGTTGGGGTAATAAAATAACATGTTGATTTAGCCTGCAGATGGCAGTAATACAGTGTCAGTGTCGTGAAATAGGAATTCCAAGATTGCATTAAAAAAGAAATACTGTTCCTTTGGGATGAGGATGTGTGTGTATGGAGTTGATAGAGTGTACATGTTTGCCCCTATTATGGAATAAGTTCAGGGTACAGACACGGAGCATACGCGGGGGTATCAAAAAGTTTCAAGACTCTCTCTGTTTTACGAGAAAGTACTATATTTATCTACATTTCCACACGATCCCCTCCAAAATAGTCCCCTTGCACAGCAATACACCGCTCCCAGCGTTCCTGTCACTTCTAGAACGTGTCCTGAAAGTCTTCTTTTCTGATCATGTCAAGCACCTTCTTCTATTCGTGCCGCATCTCCTCAATGGTGTCAAAACGGATATCTTCGAGCCGGATGTTCATCTTCGGGAAGAGAGCGAAGTCCACAGGAGCCGAATCTGGCGAGTAGGGCGGAAGATCATGTGGATTGTTCTCTGATGATCATCATGCACAAGTTGCCAAACGGTTTCGACATTTCCAGGGGTTGAGCTTGTCGAAGGTCTTCCTGATTTCTCATCGTCTTTCACTGATGTTCTTCTGCTCTTAAATCGCATGTGCCCCTCAAAACACCTCGAACGACTCATTGAAGCATCGCCGTATGTGGCAGATTTGCCCAGAATTTCACGTTTGATCCTTGTTATAACCTGGTGTTTATGATGAAATCGCAGTGGTAGTAACGCACGTGCTCAGAATAGCACCAGATGTCACCATTACTTTTTGATACCACCTCATATTTTAAAACTTTGGATTTGAGACAGGATAAAAAGCCTGTATTTGTGGAAAGACAGGCTGGGTGTTAAGAGGAATTTATGTAAAATGGGGGCAGAAAGGGTACATTTGAATTAGAGGACATTTTTAAAGTTGATACATGTATTTGGGAGTGTATATATTTAGGCTGGGGATAGACTAGATTTAAGTGGCGCGGGAATATATTTGTAGGACAAGGTTATTTTTTTTAAAGGAAAGCTTGTGTTTGAAGATATTATAGATTCAAGAAGTGAGACTATTTGAAAAGGGACATTTGGAAAGGTTTAGACTATAGTGGAGAGTGTTGGTGCATTCGGCAAATGCTAGGGTACATTTGTAAAGGTATATTCAAGATTTGGTGAGGTTTAGATTACACTTAACAAAGGGTTGGCTACACTTGAGGAGAGTTAGACCTCATTTGAAAAGGGTTAGATTACATTTGACGAGGTTTAGACTGCAATTAGGGAGTGGAAGGCTACATTTCTGGAGGGTTTGACTACATTGACTTGACTTGACGTTTCAGAAAGGTTTGACTACATTTCAGGGGGATACATTACATTAAAGAAGCATTAGATTACACTGTAGGAGGTTTTGTCTACATTTCAGACGGGGTAGATTACATTTTACAAGGTTTCTGCTTCATTTCAGAAGAGTTTGACTACATTTCAGAAAGGTTAGATTACATTTCAGAAGAGTTGGACTACATTTTAGAAGGGTTCACTTACAATTCAGAAGGGTTTGGCTATATTACAGAAGGGTTCAGCTTCATTTCAGGAGAGTTTGACTACATTTTAGGAGGTTTTAAAAGACATTTTATGGAGAGTTAGGTGTTGGATCTGCTGATCGGAAGGATTTGGTTTCTTTTTGAGAGTTGAAGAACATTTGGCAAGGGTTAAACTACATCTGGCAAGGGATGGTGTGTAAGGGTAAGGGGACATTTGGTGAGAGGATTTGGTGGGATCTCCAGTTCAATCAGGTGTACCTTTGGGAAAACCAATAAGGGCTCTTTGTAGAAAAGTCTATCAGACAGGGTTCCACATACAATATCACATATTAGTTTATACACATTGTTTGGATATTTATTGGTTGCTAGCTTCCAGAAATGTGTTCTTGTTGAGGACATCTTATGGACAATTTGACCAAAAAGTATGAGGATGTGCCTATTGATTACCATTCCGAGTGACAAATCGTAGTTCATTCTGTACATGCCAACATAGAACGCAAAATAAATTATTATCAGGGAGAGTTCAAGTGCATACTAGCAAAAAGATTTGCACTATCTGAGCGAGCCTGGGTCAAGTGGGGGAGCTGGTTTCTAAAAAAACCAAGCATTTTCTGTGGGTGGGAATATTTCGGTCTCTCGATACTTGACGTTCATTAAAAGCAGGTACTGTGCAAGATATCTTGAGGACTGGTGCTAATATCACATATATAAGGCAATATCACAAACATCACACATTTCTGGGAACATATGAAGGAGCACTACAGACATATTAATGAGGAGAGCATGGGTAAAAGGTTCACATTTGGGAGAAATGTGATAAAAGACTGGAAGCATTTGGTGTTGAGATAAGGGAGAAACCGAGTACATTTATACAGGTGTATTAGATAACACATTATGGGGTTGAAAGGGTAGAGAGAACATTTGGAGTAGAGATTGAGAAGATTTAGATTGACTCAGGGCTTGTCTTGGGAAGGATACATTTGGAGAACTTGGCTGGTTATGGGTAGATATTTGGATTTGAGAGCGCATGCCTTTTAGCTGACAAACCACAAATGCATATAAGGAGCTCTTGTGTAATGCAATTGAAGCTACAGTAGCAACAGGATCCCACTGGAAATCAGATTTTTCGCTCAAGCCATAAAAATACATGTCATAAACTAGCCAGAGAGATTTGTCAGAACGCTCAAATTATTTTCTGGTAAACATATCCTTCAATAACCTTGTCGTATTCTGCCGAGTAATTCTTTTCAAAGATGCTCGGCGACTATGTGGTCATTCGCGCCGATTGTCTTAGTGTGAAGTTATGGGCAGCGTCAAAAACCCCCTCCAGAGGACGTTCAATCACCGGCCGCCCCTCATCACAGTGTGGGATGATGTAAAACCGAAAGGAAGTGCTCCCTCAGCGCCTGACTTCGCTATAATTTCAATGTGGACCGCAGGGAGACGTTCACTCGCTTTTAGGGCTTTTATGATCGCGATCGATAGCGTTACCAAGGGGCCCCGCTATCTTAGAGTCTGCACTGACATTAACAAAGTCTGGTCAATAACGTTACAGGATGTTAAACTTTGCTTTCAGAATGCATTAGGGCAGAGGAGAGGAGAGGGCCGAGAAGCAAAGAAGAAAAGGAGAAGAGAAAGAAAATGTGAAAGAAAATAGAAGGCTCCCCATGCTCGACTGCTTTAGGAGGTTGTAAATGTAGAGAGGGTGAAAGGGAATAAGTGGCCTAGTTTAATTTGCAGCCACCAGCCAGTACAAGAAGCCACTTACTGCAAAAGTGTAAAACGACGCAACAACACACCACAGTAAATATTTATGCTTGTGCAAATGACTCTTTTATGTTGACTCTGTGTTTATCTTTATGCATAAAAATTATGTTAAAGGTGTAGTGAGCGCTTAAGGACCTCAAACAACAACAAATTTCCTTTTGAAAGCCACACCCCCAAACCACATGATTGACAGATACACAGTAAGTATTGTTGTTGTTTTGATTGGTTGGATATTCCTTTACAGAGAACTTGTTTTATATATATAAGTGGTAGCGCACTGTGCCGTAATGCATATGTGACAAGTAAAAAGCCCTTTTTGTTCTTCCTTCTTTCAGTTTATTTTTTTGCCACAGCACTGTTTATTCTCAAATCTCATTGGGCAGAAGATGCTATTCATAAGTCATAAGATGGTATTAATTCGTCATCGTTTCTATAGTAACCGCTCATTGGTTACATGGATGCATATTGTATTGACACACAAACACAATCAAAGCCTGATAGAAATGTTATCAGATGTAGAAGTTTTGACATGGTATCACTTTAGGACCTCAAACAACAGAACAATGCCCATGCTTTTTTTTATAGACCTCCACAAAGACCAAGAACCAAGAACTTAGCATTTTCATTTTGAATATTTGGGGACGGAGTCTCCAGTGTCAGCACATGGGTCACAGTTTTTTGTTATGCTTATGGAAGAATCTTCAGGACAGAGGGATTTCTGGTTTCTCTTCAAAATGAAAAGCTTTGATTTGTATAGAAATAATTAGTTTTTATGGAAAAAGTCTCCAGTGTCAGAACTTCACCATATCAGAGGTAAGTTCTACTGCAATAATCTAGTCTTCATGATTTGGTCATGTCAAGATTTTGTATATCTTTGTTTGAAATTAAAGAGAGGAAAACAGTAAATGCTGGAGAGGGAGCGAGTGTTTATAGCTGCTATAATGCAAGTGACAAGAGGGACGTCAATATATATATGTAAAAAAAAATACTGAAATATGAGAAACAAAGAAAAAACCCATCAAGGTGTTCTGTTGTAAGCGAACAACTCACTTAGTCATTCGTTTGTTCAGGATTGGCGAACATCTCGAGTTCCACTGGTGCTTCAGTTACCATGGAGTGAGATTAGCCGAGAGATGACGGCTTGACTGATTGATTGATGGGTTGCTAGGCAACCATGAGCAAAAGATATATTATGAGAAGAGTTTGGAGGATAAACAAGAATCTCACATGTTACGCACAATAAGCAACAACATTATTTCCATCTTATAGTGTTAGAGAAGTGAAGAAAAGAGTGCAGGCAGGGTGGAGTGGGTGGAGAAGAGTGATAGCAGGAGTGATTTGTGATAGAAGAGTATCTGTGAGAGTGAAAGGGAAAGTTTATAGGACTGTGGTGAGACCTGAGATGTTGTATGGATTAGATACAGTGGCATTGAGTAAAAGACAGGAGGTGGAGCTGGAGGTAGCAGAGCTGAAGATGTTGAGGTTTTCGTTGGGAGTGACGACGATGGACAGGATTAGAAACGAGTTTTTTAGAGGGACAGCACATGTAGGACGTTATGGAGACAAGGTGAGGGAGGTGAGATTGAGATGGTTTGGACATGTGCAGAGGAGGGACATGGGGTATATCAGTAGGAGAATGCTGAGGATGGAGCCACCAGAAAGGAGGAAATGAGGAAGGCCAAGGAGGAGGTTTGTGGATGTGGTGAGGGAAGACATGCAGGTGGTTGGTGTGAAAGAGGCAGATGTAGAGGACAGGGGGGTCTGGAGACGGATGATCCGCTGTGGCGACCCCTAATGAGAGCAGCTGAAAGAAGATCGTTTCCATCTTAAAGATCGACCCCCCCCCCCCCCCACACACACAAATATTAATATCAAAAAAATGTCGGCAAGAACAAAGTATCAACTATAAAGTGCCAAATGTAGCCATAAACTCTAAACCAGCATTTTCTTGACCAATAGGATTTTTTTTATCTCTAATATAAAGAGTGTGATCGAGATATGATTTATAAGGTGCCTCGAGCAATCAATAACACACACACACACACACACACACACACACACACACACACACACACACACACACACACACACACACACACACACAGCCTGAAGTAGTATGATTATAGACATTGGGAACAAATGAGCTTATCTGAACAAGAGAGAAAAAAACTGACCAAGGAAAAAAAAAAAGAGAGAGAGAGGGATGGAGAGAGAGAGAGAGAGAGAGAGAGAGAGAGAGAGAGAGAGAGAGAGAGAGAGAGAGTGTGAGAGGTGGTGGTGGTGGTTGGGGGAGAATCTTGGGTCCAAATGCATCTATCCTGGCTGGCTCTAATACACAAGAGAGTGCCAGTACAAGCCGCTGTTTTTACAGCTAAATTTGGACCAGCTATTAAACACACACACACACACACACGCACGCACGCACGCACGCACGCACGCACGCACGCACACACACACACACACACACACACCACACACACACACCAACACACACACCAACACACACACACACACACACACACACACACACACCACACACACACACACACACACATCTAAGGGCCAAACAGATGTTTCTTCTGGAGGAGGTTCAGGGCCTGCTGGAATTTGTTAATCACTCACCTGGCATGAAAACTTAACCAGTGTGAGCACACGTGCACACACACACACACACACACACACACACACACACACACACACACACACACACACAACACACACACACACACACACCGAATAAATAAGAAAGACACATCAGAGACCCTCCATTAATGCAGATTTGACTGTTTAACCTTTAACATTAATACTTACACACTTATACATACTCATACTCATACTCACACACACACACACACACACACACACACACACACAACACACACACACACGAAAAAAAAAACACATCAGAATCAAACGTTAACCTTAACAAACTTACACACTATACATACTCATACTCATACTCACACACACACACACACCACACACACACACACACACACACACACACCACACACACACACACGCTGTCTGCAGTGGTTGTGCAAGCGTACCTGACCTACGCAACAAACTCATCTCCAGCTCACAAAACAGGCACATAATAAAAACATCAGCGTTCAATTAGATCCCACAGAGATTCAATTAAACCCAGTGGGAGCTCATTCGGCAGCGGCGCGTTATCGAGTGTCACGCTCCGACACACACACACACACACACACACACACACACACACACACACACACACACACACACACACACACACTTGAATACAATGACTGATGTGCAAAAGTCATCGTCTCATCGTCTCTTTTGGCCTTTGAGTGCTTCTGTGCACACACACACACACACACACACACACACACACACACACACACACACACACACACACACACACACACATACACACACACAAAGTCTCAGATTATTATTATTAAAAAAATAATAAAAATTTCAAAGTTCCTGAAGTTTCTTGAGTTTCTGATGAAGCAAGCGAAATAACATGATGCTCCTTCCTCTTCACTCATGTAGTGTTCCTGCGCTCCCATTTGGCAAAGCAGGCATAATGAAAGACCACACACACACACACACACACACAATAGTGTCCTCCAGCCCTACACTTCCTCTTTTTTTTATAAACTCATACTAGGGTTAATGCAGTTTCTCGATCTGCCCCCTTATCATCCGACACCAATTCCCACCACTTCCCCATTTCTATTAGTTCCATCTGTACTTTTTTTTTATTGCCCTTCTCTCTCTCTCTCTTTCCGTCATTTCCTCGTCCTGATTCGATTTGCTGTCTTTCTCTCTGGATATCATTCTCACTTCTTCGTTCATTCCTTCGTATCGACAGGGAAAATGTCAGGAGCCTCACGCACGACACTGATGTAATGAAACAGTCACTTTCTGTAATAAAAAGTGAGTGGGTTGTTCTATATTACTGGAAATGTTAATTTATAAACATAATCAACACATATATAACTATAACCATCATCACCATCATCGTCGACACACAGTGGCGTAAAATATTTGAGTAAAAGTACTTCGTTACTGTACTAAAGTCGTTTTTTTGGCTACTTTTTAGTTTTATTGAGTATCAAAGATTTTTCTACTCACCTTCATTTACAATTTAATATATGAACTTTTTACTCCACTATATTTTAACAATGAGCGTTACCTATTACATTTTGTAATCAGTCAGTCAGCTCTGAATTTTTGGTTTTATTTTATCTGTAAATATTTTCTTTCATTGTATGTGTCCATTAAATACCAATGGTCCTTTTGTGACATAAGCCTGTGATCTCTGTGCACAAAGCCATGTCCATGAGATATGTTTTTCATATCTATAGCTATGAGCTAGAGCTAAAACGCTATTGAACATCTTTCATTAGATCTAGTGGAACATCTTCCCAGAAGAGTGGAGCTTATTATAGCGGCGAATGGGGAGTAAATATAGAATAAGATTTTCAAAAAGCACTTGGTCAGTTGTCCAAAATTGAATATAAGGTAAAAAAAGAAAATGAAATAGAATTGGAGAAATTCCAGCATTTTCTATTACCAACCATATTTATAACCAGCAAATAGATAAATGTTAATGTTGCACCATTGTCTTCTTTTAAACTACACTGCCCTGTCAGGTGTAGTTCTCTCTCTCTATATCACACACACACACACACACACACACACACACACACACACACACACACACACACACACACACACACGGTCAGTAGACCTCAATAATGAATGACCAATAAATTGAGTTTGCCTTTAAGCCCAGAGGGTGTGCAGAAGAGAGCAGCTCTACCCGGAGTTTTACGAACACCTTTAAAGGCTTTACCAAACTTCTCTTTCAACAGCAGACCCCAGTTCCATTACCGCATTAATGTTCCGCCTTTTATGGCAATGAATTATTGACAACTGATCAATACTTCAGTTTATAGCCACCATAACTGAACAGTAAATTGATCCTCACTTGACAAGAGAAACTGAGTTATAAAGGAGGAGATGAAAGGAGAGCGCTGAAGGTCAGGATTTCTTCATGCTCTCAGTATCTAAAATAGTGAATGAGAACAGGGATGTATTTTTTGGATAGAAATTTAGAGTTTAGTAGAAAATTCAAGTGCTTCTGTAAGTTGTTCTGGATCAGAAGGTTTATCAAACACTGTAAATGTAGAAAAGAAGAAGCGAAAGGGAAATAAATCATCATTATCATCATTACCACCACCACCATCATCATCAGCATCATCATTACCACCACCACCAATTGCATTATCATCTTCAACAATGGTTGCCATCATCACCACCTTTTATCTGCATAATTTCCATCATCATCACCAGCATTATCATCATTACAATTATCCTGGCCACCATCACCATCATCATCACCATCATCATCATCAACATCATCATCATCATCATCTCCACTACCACCATCATCACCATTTGCTACCATCATCATCATTTTCGTTATCATTATCATCCACACCAACACCACCACCACTACTTCTACCATCATCATTCACACCAGCATCATCACCATTTACACCACCACTACCATCATCATCATCATTATCGTCCACACCACCACCACCACTACTACTACCATCATCATTCACACCACCACCACCACTACTATTACGATCATCATTCACACCACCACCACCACCACCACTACTACCATCATCATTCACACCACCACCACCACCACTACTACCATCATCATTCACACCACCACCACCACCACTACTACCATCATCATTCACACCACCACCACCAACCCCACCACCATCATCTTCACTACCACTATCATCACCATTTACACCACCATCATCATTATCATTGTCCACACCACCACCAACACTACTACTACCATCATTTTCATCATCATTATCATAATCCTTCACACCACCACCACCACCACTTCTTCTACCATCATCCACACCACCACCACCACTCTCTCTCTCTCTCTCTCTCTCTCTCTCTCTCTCTCTCTCTCTCTCTCTCTCTCTGTCTCTTGGTAGTTTGTTATAGTTGACTAATAGCCTCGACTCTGAGGAGTTCCAGCCTGAGGGAGAAGAAGGGTATTGATTGACTGGCTGTCTAATGTAGAAGCCAATCAGTGAGTCATTGTTAATGTGGTGGTAGTGGTGGTTCCCCACCACCACCAATAGTAGTGACCCCACCAATGGGATTCACCCCCAGTGCCAGAACTCATCAATCAACAGAAATCAAAGTAAATTCCAGTAAAACTACGATTAAACTACAAGCTTGAACAAAAGCACTTTATTGTTCAGTAACATTCATTTATTAATCGAATATGTTAAAAAAATTCTCATTTAAATTTAAAAATATTTAATAATAATGCCAAAAAGCAACATGGTAGATTTAAAGCAATAATACGGTAAAAAAAAATGATACACAAACATTTATTTAATTCAAAGGATTGGCTTTAGTTCCTGGTGCTTTATTAAGTGAGCGGGTCTGAATTTCTTCTTCGGCTTGCAGGAACACATCGGCTCCGACACAAAGGGCTAATTGTTGAGTCGAATCACACGCATGCTGTGTGCAACAGCCCCCTTTAGGAGAGCTCCGAATTGACATCAAGCCCTTAACCTTCGCTACTTCAACTCTTTGCAGATCGAAACCACTCAAAAGTGGAAGAGATGTATGAAAGCAAAAGCAGGAACATGAAGATCGGGAGAAAAAAAAAACCACATAGCGGCGCTCGTTAGTGAGGATCAAAACGCTGTGTGACTCAGGCGGCATGACCGCACTTAACGGTTAACACCTCGCCTTGCATCGATAATTCGCCCCCAAGACTCACGATTTAAGTTAAATAAACACTTTAACACACGACCCAGACCCTCCCTTATAACCCTTAAAAACAACCCATAATGCCAATAATACAGTAGGTCACCTATGTATGAGTTATGGCAACCTTTTCACCCTTTTATGGTGGTCGATCATTACCACCTGATCTTTCAGTCATATAGCATGATGCTTAGAAGCACTAGCAATATGAATATTTTTCATAAATGTGAGGACAAAACACAAATTCACCACAAGTGAGACACTGCAAATCCCAACAAAAACACAAGTGTGAATAAACACACACAAAAACACACTTGTGAGTGTGAATAAACTGTAATGAACCAAAACCCTGAAACTATGGGTTCTGAACATAAGACAATATTTAAACATGTTTAAGCTTTTAAATGAGTTTATACATTACATTACAATTATTTTATATATTTTAACATTATTTAATGATTTATTTATATTTGATTATGTTTATTCATTGTATTTATTACTGTAGGTTATTTTCTACTTTGGTATTGTTTTTAGGTGATTTTCTTTTTCTTCTTATGAGTTTAAATTTTTGCAGTCAGATGAATAAACTGACCCGATACGAAATTAATTTTTCCCCAATTATTATTAACGAAAACAAAAGAAGTAAAAAAAAAATAGTCAAAACGACACAAATGAAGTCATATCAACACGCTGGATCAAGTGCTATTTTATTGGCCTTCTAATAAAATCTAAGTCATGTTGCTCGATTAAACCCAAATAAAATCATTAACCATTTATTCATTCATATATTGTTAATATTTAAAAAAAAATAATAATAATTTCAACAGCCTGCATTTCAAGGTTGATCCAAGAATTGCCTTAAAGCCTAAAAGTTGTATTTTAAAGCTGTTCCTTCAAACCAGTGCTCTCCAAAGATTTCCCTCTCTGATGTTATAAAATATTAAGAGGGCTTTGGTTGTTTGATTTACTCAACAATTATTATTTATTTATTAACTATTCATTAATTATTTTTTTTAAATGTTTACTTTAACCCGCAGTTGAAGGTAAAAAAAAAAATTATCTTGAACGCTCAAAAATAAACGTAAATCTTTTTTTTTAAAGAAAACACAAGTATTTTAAATCCCTTTTTTATTTAACAATCAGTCCTGAAAAATAATATGAATAATTCCTATCATATAATATCATTATAATAAAATGTATAATATAAAATATATTTAAAATAAATGTCAATTATTAAATGATAATTAAATGATGACTTAATTTCAAGCTTTATTTTGTATGAAATGTTATGAAATGCAATTTTATGAGCAAAGCAAAGCAATAAAATAAAGGATTAATCTTATATTATATAAAAGCTATTTAAAGAATATGTTTAGTTATCATAGGCTCCATCATGGGCTCTAAATCATGGGTTGCACAAGATCTTCCAAGTTGGAGACCACTAGTCTAGACACGTGTGAAAAATTGAATCTAAAAAACTTCTACTCAGGAATAATCAAGTGATGAAGAACACGATTAAACCCTGGGCGTAACCCGACTCTGAATACGAGCAACTTTCCCTGTGCAAATAGTGGACTAAAGCCAGCAACTGTGTATGTGTCTCTATTTTCAGAATCAGAATGAGAATCAGCTTTTTGGCCACGTTTCCTGAGCATACAAGGAATTTGTTTCCAATTAACAGTAAATCGAGACAATACACATTGTCCATGACAGAAAGTGACCACAGACTGCATGAAAAAAGTTACAGAATAGTGGTTAAATAACGAAACCTAAACCCAAAGTGGAACTTTTTATAACTGCTCCCACACTGAGAGCTTAATGGGACTGAATGCTTTATCACCAGCAGGAGCACTTAGAGCCTATAGATAAAAGACTCAAGGATATTGCTAGGAGTAATTGTATCACATAAATGCATGACAAATAAAGTGCCTGATTAGAGCCTTATAGAGATTTGGCTCATTAAACATGTAATAATAAGCATTATTGATACATTTATACCTTCTCCACAGTTAGATTTCCCCAAAAGGGTAAAATATTGGGTGCTAAAAGTTTTGACTGACCGTGTAGATCAGTGTAGACGCTGTTTTTCTTATTATTTCTCTCCTTTCTTTCTCTTTACCACCACTCTCACTTTTCCCTCTAATTCACAGTACTGAGCTCATATTATTACCCCATGCAGCCTAATGGCCAGTTAATAATGTGACTAATGGGTCAATTATACAACAGTTAGAATCGCTCCACTGATCTGATTGGTCGAACACGGTCTGTGATTCAGAGTGAAATGCCCCGGTGCGGTGATAATGACCGTGCGCAGTGTGGGAATCACGCCGTCTGCGTTCACCAGGTAAAATCCCACTGTAACGTTTATTCCAGTAGAGTTAGTGACAGGGGAACAGTGCAATTCTCATGATCAGAAGTTCTAAACACGTCACCACCACCACCACCACGAACATCGTCACAATCATCGTCATCACTGGTTTCATCGTCACCAACACTATTAGCTTTATACTCTCCACCACTACCACCATGATCATCCCCACTATTAATATCAATATCACCACCACAACCAAAAGCATCATGATCATCATCATCATTTTCATCAACACCACAACCAAAGGCATCATCATCATCATCATCATCATCATCATCATCATCATCTTCATCATCATCATCATCATCATCTTCATCAACACCACAACCAAAATCATCATCATCATCATCTTCATCACAACCAAAAGCATCATCATCATCATCATTATCACCACAACCAAAAGCATCATCATCAATGCCACTACAACCAAAATCATCATCATCATCATTACCACAACCAAAAGCATCTTCATCTTCACCAACACCACAACCAAAGGCATCATCATTATCTTCATCATCATCATCATCATCATCATCATCATCATCATCTTCTTCTTCTTCTTCATCATCTTCATCTTCATCAACACCACAACCAAAATCATCATCATCATCATCATCATCCTCATCATCATCAATGCCACTACAACTAAAATCATCATCATCATCATCATCAATGCCACTACAACTAAAATCATCATCATCATCATCATCATCATCATCATCATCATCATCAATGCCACTACAACTAAAATCATCATCATCATCATCATCATCATCATCATCATCATCATCATCATCAATGCCACTACAACCAAAAGCATCATCATAATCATCATCATCATCATCATCATCATCATCATCATCATCATCATCACTGTGTATACCAGTATGATTTGTATCTCTTGGTAACAGCAGAGTCCCATTATGAAATATGACACATATGAATGTTCTCTAACAGGTTTGGAACAGAAGAACATTATCCAGAGAACGTTTGTATTGTTTAAGTCAATAAGAATAAATGTAGTTACTACACTGACAAAACTCAACATACACACCTTCTTGTTGTCATGGTAACACACACATTTGGTTCAAATGTATGTAAGAAGAAAAGAAATGTATCTTCCTGAACAACATAAAGCTGGACATTGTTCTTTCTTTCT
>JBCEWE010000127.1:1595961-1618461 GCA_039877035.1 Silurus lanzhouensis | reverse complement strand
AAACTACAATTAAAATTTAAATACATAAATAAATACATACCAGGAATGCATTTCAGCATCAAAAGTTGACTTGCGATGTGTTTGAATTGAGTAAGACAGTCACGCTTTGGTGTTTGCCACAAATTTTTTTGTGCTACTTATCATTCTTTCAAAGATCTCATCAAAGTCAGGGCACCATTGTCTCTGCTGTGGGACACGACAGCTAAATTATGGGAATTTAGCAATTCCTTGTGACGTTCATCCTTTCGACATGAAAAAAAAAAAAAGGGAGTTGACGCATGTACAACTAGAGCGCTGGTAGATTTAATAAACGAGGGTTGCGTTTGCTTTCGCTTGATCCTCCGAGTTCTTTAAAAAAAAACAAAAAAAAAAACAATAAAAATGCTGTGAATCATCGGCGTGGGGATGAAGAAGAAACAAAAACAGTGACATTTTCGTACAGACTTGACTTCTGAATGCTAAGTGGGATGGAGTGGAAATATTAGCATATGAATGATAATATTAGCAATTGGGAGAAAGAGAGGGAGACAGACTGATAGGGACTAAAAAACAAACTAATGTAATGAATTAAATAAAAAAATGATATATATATATATATATATATATATATATATAATTTTTTGTAGATATTACATTTGCCATAAACCTAACACACATTTATACACACTATATGGAGCACATTTGTAGGCACTTAAACATTGCCTACAATGTTTGTAGGCACTGTTTAAGTGCACATTTGTAGGCACTTAAACATTTCTGGAAATTCTATTCCACAGGGAGTCCCTATTTGCTATAATAACCTCCAATCTTCTGGGAAGATGTTCCACTAGATTTTGTGGAGATTTGAGCTCATTCAGCCACATGGGTGTTAATAAAACCAGGTACTGATGTAGGTGAGGTGAGGAGGCCTGAAGTGCAGTCAGTGCTCACACTCATTCATGTTCATAATGTTGAGGTCAGAGCTCTATAGCAGGAGATCTTTCACTCCAACCCATGTAAAGCACATCTACATGTAGCTGCCTTTGTGCACAGTGCCATTATCATGCTGGAGCAGGTTCGAGTCTCCATGTTCAAGTGAAGGGAATATTTTATGCTCCTGCATCCAAAGACACCCTTTACAATTGTGTGCCTTCAATTTTGTGGTAACAGTTTGAGGAAGAACCACATACATCTGGTAAAAACAGGTGTCCCAATACTGTTGTCCATTAAGTCTACTCATAGAGGGAAATTTTCAGAGTTCAGAGATGTATTCAGTAATCAGAGAAAGAATGTAAATCAGGTCTTTAAAGCTAACAGATTACTTTGCAGTAGATTACTCAGAGGATGACCTCCTGACCATCACGCAAACACTCATCAATAAGCCTGAAAAGAAATGAAAGGATAGAAAATGCAGACCGAAGAAGCATCATTTTGTCGTTTCTTTCACATTAGGGACGAACTTATAAGGATACGTGTAATCATTTAAAATGTCTATTCTGAAATGATTTATTTCTGTCGAGCTGTTTTGTGATATTGGTAAAAGTGCTACACGACACTGAATTCAAATGACCTTTTTTTCATTCCTAAACACTAAAATCTGAGCGTTTTTCATAATTTCTGATTCAAGTTACATTTTACAGCATTTTGCAGACGTCCTTTTCCACAGCAACTTTATTTACAATTATCTCATTCATACAACTGAGCAGTTGAGGGACCTTGTTTAGGGGTCCAGCAATAAAGCGTAGTGGTGCTGGGATTTAAACTAATGATCTTCTGATCAGAATCCAACATCTTAACCATTGAGCTACTTCTTCCTATGTTTGGATTAAAATAAATGGATTTATATGTGCATTAGTTAAAGGCCAGATTTTAGATGCTAATCTAATTTAACAATACGTGTTCAATTTTTACATTCATATTTTGAAAAACTTATTATTTCGCTCTTTTAAGTCTCTAAACCAAGCCTCTATCTTCCTATTGTATGTTTTGAAGGAAGATCTTGCCCATAGGAAGTTCGTAACAAAAAAATAAAACTTAAGCTACAAGCTGTATATTTGAGGTCCATACACCAAGTCTCATGTTCACGCTTTTTTACAATTCCCAAAATCTAATTTTCACCAAGAAATATTATACCTACATCAAATTATCTGACTTTGGAAACAGGCTTAATATCTGATACTTCATGAGGCAAAATTAGACAAAAAAAGGCTCGAGTTGAAGGTCAGAATGATGCAATCCTGAGACATGAGACTTTACTAACTCTTGGAATAGCACATATGTCGTTATTTATGTCTTGGGGTTCTGAAAATGGAAGTGCGTTATTTCGATATGAGCTCATTACTACTCTAATACGACCCGCTGTACATCATTCTGAGGTTTAATCACGAAACACTCATTGGACAAGATATGAGTGTATTTTATGTAAATGTATTAAAGTCAATTTCCTTCAATGGACAAAAAAACAAAACATATATTCAGTCTGAAACACACACTCTTGTGGATCCTTAAAAAAACCCTCCAGAAATGCTAACACTGCTAACAGAGACCCACTGCAGCATTAGTCAGACTGGATTCCCTGATTATATATACCCCAGTCTGAACCCCATGCCCCTCTCTAACACCTCAGTTACAAACAAGCTGCTAAGTTTACTAGCATTGCTTTCCCAGCAAAGTGATTAGTGTAAATACGTTCATAGCTTAAAAACATTACCCGCTCCTAAAATGAGTGTAGGTGAGATGAGACTTTTTGTCCTTATGTCCGTATTTGGATCTGTGGTAGCTCAGTAGTAAAGATGTTGGACTTCAGCTCGGAAGGTTGTAAGTTCAAATCACAACTCTGCTAAGCTGCTACAAGCTCTGGCAAGGCCTTTAGCCCTCAAGTGCTCAGTTGTATAAATGTAAGTTTCTCTGGATAAGAGCATCTAATAAATGGCAGAAATTAAATGTATCTACATTTGCGCTAGTCTCTATCTTTCATTCCCTATTGGACATTGTTGTATATCCACTCATCATATTACGCATTAATCATATTTTATTAATTGTTTTTTTTCTAAACTTTAGAATAAATTAAACAACATCAACATTGTGATGTCCTGTTAGCTTTTAGCTGCAAAAATATACAGCATATGTATATAATTAGCTAGAACCTTAGCCATGATACTTCATGTGAGCATTTGCAAAGTCTAAATAATTTATATCAATAGAGAAATTCAACCAAAGTCTGAGTAGTTTACAATATAATAGAAGGATAAAGTAATGGAGATCTAGGGTTAGGGTTAGGGTTATGGTTAGAGGAATTCGATACACCACCCAAAAAATAAATGGAAGACTGAGCAGGCTGCAAATTCGGTTGATATCATACTTTATAATAAATATCATATTTTTAAATGAATTTTTTTAAATACATTTTTTTATTATATATAATTAACGCTAAATGCATTTTTTTCCGAGGCCAAGCACCCAGACTCAACAAGCTTCAAATTCCCAGACATACTACAATTGCTTTCCTGAGCAGTCACAGGAAAGTCATAATCAAAGGAATTCAAGAGTGTTTTTTAGTTGTGAATGCTTTGATGATGGACAGTGGTGGAAATCTGTGTCTGTAGGAGGAAAGATGAAGAAATTGATATGTGGACAGTTTGGTGCTAATTGGACAATATTTGCAGGAAGAATAGGAACGGCAGTAAGAGATAAGCATTTTTATCACTTAGTTACAATGCAATTGTAACTTTTGACCAGTAGGTAGTGCTGGCAAGAAATCTGCATAGACTCATGTCATCATGGTTGTAAAGATATATCAAGATATTGATCGCCAGCTTCTCTTCTTCCTTTTGGTGGTGCCGCTGACAGGTTTGCTGGCCCACCGTTTGAAGTATAGTTGCTAAGGGGTTAAGATTTCTTATTAAGAGGTTTAGTTCAAATCCCAGCACCATCAAGCTAGGCCCTTGAGCAAGGCCCTGAGCTCTCGGTTATATAAATAAGATAAATAGACATTGCTCTGGATAAGGACATCTGCCACATGCCATAAATATACGTTTTTAATATTCTTTTCATCATTATTTTCAGAGTCACCTGAAGATGATGTATTCCTAATTTGTTATAAAAAAATTGAGTGACAGGAGCAGGAACACTTTTTATCAGTTCAGCTGCAATAGACATCCTGGCCAAAAGAAGAAGAAGAACAACAACAACAACAATAGGGTGCCCATGCACCTTCCATGCTTGGCCCCCGAATAATAATGACAGCACCACTGACTTGTTCACTCAGCACTCAGTCCAGCTACCTACAATTACAAAGTCAAGCAATTCAACAACATTGGCAGCTACACATGTAGACATGCAGAAGACTTGTGCAACTAAACACGTTTTGTTATTTTTACTCGATCTAGTTCATGCGTTAAAGGGAAGGTTTTAAATTGTCTGAAAGGATAATAAATTACACCAGGACTGACCAAGCAGAATAATGAACCTGTCAAGCAGCGACAGAATCGCACAGGTCTCTGAAGTACCACAGCAACGTTCCATCTCTTCTTCGCTCCTCTGCTGATCTTTTCCATTCGGAATGCTTTTATAATCCAGTGCATTCTTATAGAGAAAACCTTTGGTTAACCCATAGTCAACTCTTTCTCTTTTTTTGTCTCTTAAATTTAAGACAAAAAGGAAGAGAAAAACACAACTACTTTAAACATGAAGACTTTCCTCTGGGAGGAAATGGTTATGAAGCCCTGACACTAGCGGCTCCTTGCAATAATACGAAACTTATATCGTTTATCAGAAGTGAAATAAGTGTGGTTGAGTGTCGGAATGGGAAACATCACTGTGCTACCAATCAACAATGGCTCGAGTTGAATTCTGAGATCGGATTGAGAGTGCATGGTTTGATTTTATTTTGGGTTTTAAATATACAAGTCAGCTACAGCATTAAACCACCTGCTGAATATCGTGTCCATGTCCCAAAGGCAAAAAAGTTGTGCTGTTGCACCAAAAAAAAGACTTGTCCTGCTAGATAGGGTGTCCATTGACCTGGAACTATTCCATAATTCAATAAATTTTTCTATTCATTTTTATTTTTATAGCACTTTCAACAATGGTCACTGTCTTAAAGCAGCTTTACACAGATAATGTGGTGATTAATAGTGAATATGTTCTTCATAAGTAAGTTTGTCCCTGATGAGCGAGCCAGTGGCGACTGTGGCAAGGAAAAACTCCCTGAGATGGCATAAGGAAGAAACCTTGAGAGGAACCAGACTCAAGAGGGAACCCATCCTCATCTGGGTTGCACCGAGTGTCCATTTATTGCAGTGATGGTGCTCAGAAGCAAACTGTGGTCCTGAGTCAGTGTAGCAAACTGTTGACATTAACTAAAGTCCCAATCCATCCTCAAAGCTCCCGTTCTTACTCCGGAATTTCATGGAACCACCCGAGGCGTTGATAAGAAACCGTCCCCAGCTGCACAGAATGGCCTTTAAACGAAGAGGACACTATCCAGAGACAGACCTGAATATATCCCACACCTTGACAGGCGCCAATGTAACAACCAATGGTGTAAAGTATTTGAGTAAATGTACCCTAGTGATCTTAAGTAATCTTTTGGCAACTTTCTAGTTTTATTGGGTATCAAAGTTTTATTTTATATATAAACGACTTTTTAGCACTGCTGGCCTCATTTTCTGTCCAAAAAAGAGCTCGAATAAATTCAATAAACTTTTGTTGATGTTGAGACTGAACGGAGCATCGAATCACAGTCAGCTCTAAATATTTATCTAAAATTATTTACTTTCACTTCATTTGTCTATTAAATACTAATGGTTCTTCTACTTTGTTACTACTTTGATCTTTTTTGTTTTGACCGACTTGTTTGATCTGTGTTTCATTCTGGCGTGTTGAAGAGGTTGTTGTGTTGATGGTTAATGCAGTGTTCAGGTGTACAATTCGATTTGTATTTTAGGAGATAAAACCTCACAAATCAACTGTTTTTGGCCAAATATTCAAGTACACTCGAAGACTTTTACTCAAGTCATATTCGACTTTTAACTTGTAAAGGAGTAAGTTTTGCAGTTGATAACATGATAAAATACCTTTCAGATTTATAATATAAGCGCATAGTATTCATTATAATTTGATTCAATCAAATGAAGTATGGATTGAAATTACAAAAATGTTTCTCCCCCTAATATGTTGTCAGAGCTCCTGGTGATTTTCCAGAACAGCCTCCCTGACCATATATTGGGGATAAAAAAAAAAAGAACATTTCACTTGACTTAATTCTAAAGTGTACTTCTATTCCGTTTGATTGAATTGAGCAAGAATTAAATGAGTACACAAGTGTGCCACCATTTCTTCATGTCTTTTGCTGCAGTGAAGTGTTTGGTACAAGAAAAGCTAGAAACAGTGAAATTCACTTCTAAAGCTTTCTTGCATTTGAAGGTCAAATCATGATGATAATTCAAGCGTTTAATGCAAAACCCAACACAAAAATGTTCACCTACTCGACAGTTTGATGCTCATCAACCCTGAACAGAACATTGACTCTCTTTCTGTAAAAAATCTCTCTGCTAGTTTACCCACAAGGCTTAAACAATTAAAGAAATCAGAGGGAAAATTAATCCTATAATAAGTCCTGCTAATTCCTAATCAATGATTATTAGTTGAGAGCAGTAAAAGCTCAAACTTTTTTGCCCAGGAATGTACAGTGTCCGCAAAATGTATGCTTTTGTAGTTATCACTTCTTAGATTTTTTTGTATTTCATTTTCCCATTTATAATTACGGCCATAAAGGATATCATAAACAATGCAGCTGTGAGGAAAGAAAAAAAACAACACAGGTTTCAGTTGAGTTGCCTCAGCCATGGACGTGCTGTCAATCTGTACATAGCATTTCACAAACATGGAGGATGTCCCCCCTGCTGAGACGTTTCCGTCATTGGACCAAACCAGAACATTTAGCTGTTAATTACAGAGAAAGAGAGATTTGTGTGGACGGTTTCTGTTCTGTCTGTTTTAGTCACAGCTTTCAGCATGTGAACAGTTTATACAAGGCAATTGGGGGTTTTTCTTCTTCTTAAATCCCTGCAACTTTCAGATAGACAAAAACATGGAGATTGTACCCCATAATACCATGTTGCACAGAGTGCGTGACTGTGTGTTCTCCATCTATATGCTAAAGCGATGTTTATACCTTTGAAGTGCATCCTCTGATCCAGGTAATGGTTGTTCATGAACATATGGTCCATAAAAATAAATAAATAAATAAATAAATATTGCATATTGTCTGGGCTGTGACCGTCACATATTTATGATAGATGCTTACATATATACCAAGAACACTACAAGAACAGCATGGCCTTTAACAATATTTTGCTCAGCATGTACTGATATGTAACTCAATGGTCTTATAGTCGTCACAGAGGTCTACACCTGCATTCTCTCTCAGTAAGCTTTCAAAATCTTTCATACACGTCTTGGTGTCTGTTTGACTGATATTGCCGGCTCCACAGTGGAGTGACTGAACAAGAACCAGTGGGATGAGATTTAAGCTCAGGCACCTTACAAATGCAGTACCTTCCTACCTACCTTTCTTCCTACTTACCTTCATACCTACCTACCTTCCTACATACCCACCTACCCACCTACCTACTTTCCTAACTACTTACCTTCATTCCTTCCTACTTACCTTCATACCTACCTTCCTACATACCCACCTACCCACCTACCTACTTTCCTAACTACTTACCTTCATTCCTTCCTACTTACCTTCATACCTACCTACCTTCCTACATACCCACCTACCCACCTACCTACTTTCCTAACTACTTACCTTCATTCTTACCTACTTACCTTTATATCTCCTTACCTTCCTACCCACCTACCCACTTACCTTCCTACCTACTTACCTTCCTACCTACCCACCTACCTTCATACCTACCTACCTACCTACCTACCTACCTACCTACCTACCTACCTACCTACCTACCTACCTACCTACCTACCTACCTACCTACTTACTTACCTTCATACCTACCTACCTACCTACCTACCTACCTACCTACCTACCTACCTACCTACCTACCTACCTACCTACCTACCTACCTACCTACCTACCCACCTACCTACCCACTTACCTACCTACCTACCTACCTACCTACCTTCATACCTACCTACCTACCTACTTACCTTCATACCTACCTGTGTGTGTGAATGTGTGTGAATGTGTGTGTGTGTGTGTGTGTGTGTGTGTGTGTGTGTGTGTGTGTGTGTGTGTGTGTGTGTGTGAAAGAGAAAATAGAGAGTGTATCACTAATAGATTTTGCTGAGCTCAATCCACTTTGGGATATTATATTTGAGTCTCACTGAGCACCTGAACAAAATATGAATTTTTTTTTTGCATGTGTGTGTGTTTTGCATCTAGATGCACTGTGGGACATTATATTTTGTCCTTCTTTGGGTATCTTTGGAAGATTATTTATTCTGGTTGACTGTATAAGTGTAAATTGGTGTATGTGTGTGTGTGTGTGTGTGTGTGTGTGTGTGTTTTAGCCTCATTGATTTGCAGCGGGTGCTCTGTAAAGTAGAGCTGCCTCCAATGTGCATGTGTGTGTGTGTGTGTGTGTGTGTGTGTGTGTGTGTGTGTGTGTGTGTGTGTGTGTGTGTGTGTGTGTGTGTGTGTGTGTGTGTGTCTGTCTCCAGGAGCCATTTTCATTGCATATTTCATGAGGGTACCAATGTTACAGCCCTGAGGACATACAAACTAACACACACTCACATCCAAACACACACTCGTACGCACCCTCACAACTCCGATTGGTTCTCTGAACATTTTAATGTCGTAAGAGGCAACACAAATGAAGTATAAATGAGCTACCCATCCCCCCCCCCCACCCCCAATGTGATGTGCATGTGTGTGTGTGTGTGTTGCTCACCATGATGTGGTTGTGGATGAAGCCCTTGCGATACCGTGCAGGTTTCAGGTGAGGATATTCCTCAGTGCTGGTCACTCGGATTCCCCACGCTTTCTTCCACGCTTCATACAGCTGCATGTGCACTGGATACACACCCGAGTGATGAGGTGCTACAGCGTAGCCCATGTCTACAGGAATCCCGTGCTCCTATTCACACACAGAAACACTCAAATCTGTTTCCTTCTTGCATAAATCACAAATACAACTGTAGTTGAAGCACCTCTACAAGTTAAATACAAACTTATATTGGGGAAAGTTCTGGGTGTTCGGACTGAGGTTCTGCACATGCACAAGTCCAGCAGTGAAGTCAATCATCAGACATGTAATCACCTCTTTCAGGTTTAATTTTCTCAAATGTCTAAAATGTAGTATTTTTTCCATTGCTATCTAAAGCACAAGTACAAGCTCGTTCACACACGACTGTTTGGAATCAGTACCACTCCAGTTTAGACTCAACACCAAGTCTCATTTACCAGGGGGAAGTTCTTTCACTGGCTGTAACAAACCGATCACATGCTCACCGATCACATTTATAGCTGCCAAAGAAGTCAAATGTTTCAAATGCGCAGAAATTTTTTTTTTCTCGCATTTGTTTATTATACATTTTTTGATATTTCTATTTATTTTATATTTATATAGCCTTTTTTTTCCTAAAACAGGCGAAATTAAAAACTTTAACGCAACACAAATGTTTATACACGATGTCCTTTTTTTACTTAGATATAAAAAAAATACCACTACCAACATTTTTTCATTACTAAACATTTGTTTTACTGATGCACCAAGTTTCAGATCAAACATCAAAATCCTCCATGACGAACACATCTGCCTATTAACACATAACAAAGTTACGTTTGATGATTCACTTAATTCAAAACACCATAATTACTCTAAAAGATTTACAAGAACATTGATTATAATATTCAACACATGATTTTTGTAAAGTTTGGTTTCACTAATAATAAACATACATTTTTAGAGCATCAATATTTGTCCATGCCTGTGCTGATTAAAGTATTAAAAACGTAAAAAGTATTAATTTAAACGTACATTTAAAACAGAAAAAATTGTGCAATTAAGTTGCGATTAATCACGCGTCAACTCATGAAAATCATGCGATTGACAGCCCTATATTTATATTTTATTTTTTCATTATATATAAAACTAAGCTTTTACTTCTCACATGTACTTTACAACACAATAAAAAATGAATTTTCCCATATCCTGGTGATGTTAGGAAGCTGGGATCAGAGTACAGAGGCAGCAATGATACAGAACACCAGGACCACAGAGGGTAAGGGTAACCCTTGACATTTCTCAAGAGCCCAAGAGTGGCAGCTTGGCGATACTGGTGCTTGAACCCCCGGCGTTCTGATCATTAACCCAAAGCCTTAATCACTGAGCTACTAATTCCATAATAAGACACATTTTTCCTTCTTTGAATCATGAATCCTTAAAAAAAAATGTATGGTTCATGAACAAGAATAATTAGTTCATTTCTAGAGATCCAGTAAAAACACTGACTCGTTCATGAGTGAAACACTATTAGTCGGTGTACCACTGTAGTTCAGCAGATATCGTGCATCCCTGAAGTGTTTTTTCCGCAGGGTGGGATGTCTGGCGTCAGAGCCACGCCCCCTATTCCTAATTAAATATGCAAGAATCCACCCAGATGTGACATCAATGTGCTTTGTTGGTTTTAAACAGAATAAATCATCACAGACGCACGACCCTGATGCAACGATACAGAGCAGACAATTTTATCGGACGTAAAGATGACGGTGTGCTCGTGAGATATGGATCTGTCTCATCCGTGCCTCCTAACCATCAATTCTACAGACTTTATGTCTTTGCTTACAGCTACAAAAACATGGTGCGCGCTTTATGTCTATGTTCATTGGCAGGAAGGTTCTGTGCATGCCAGTAAAGTGCAGAGTGGATATCTTAGCTTACAGAACATTACTGTATGAAAATAACGGGGAGATGTTACATTATATTATCTCTCACAGTTGTAGGACGTCTCTGGATGCGGGAGCATGGAATTTTCACTTCACTTCAACTAGGAGACCCAAACCGGTTCCAGCATGACAATACCCCTGTGCACAAAGCCAACTCCATGTAGATCTGCTGTACTGCTGATCTGCTGTAATAAAATATAGAACGCTGACTGCCCCCCAGACCTCCTCACCTCACCTACATCAGCACCTGACTTTACTAACATTCTTATGGCTAAACGAATCTCCACAAACCTGAAAAAAAATCTAGTGGAACATCTTCCCAGAGGAGTGGAAATTATTATAACAGCAAATGGGGACTCAATGTGAAATGGGACGTTCAAAAAGCACATGCAATCTTATGGCCAGGTGTCCACTACACTGCCCATATAGTGTGTGTGTATATATATTAAACACACACACACACACGGGATGGTCCTCCTAAAAAAGGCATTAGATGGGACAGAACGGGGCACAGCATGTGTTTAATAGGGGTGAGTGCGACAAGATGAAACACACACACACACACACACACACACACACACACACACACACACACACACACACACACACACACACACACCCAATCCAATCCAATCCACACACAGAATACTGGCAGTGATTAAGTTTGAACCCAGTGGACATATTGGTGTTTAATCACACAGGAAATGAAATGTGTCTTCGGAGCCAAGATCCCGAGCCAGTATATGTGTGTGCGTGTGTGTGAGCGGTTGTGTGTGGCTGTGTATTACCGAGTGGGTGGGTCAGGACCTGAGTGTAGACGAGTCATTTCACGGTTTACCAACTGCGAGTGACCCATGTTTAATAAAAGTGTGTGTGTGTGTGTGTGTGTGTGTGTGTGTGTGTGTGTGTGTGTGTGTGTGTGTGTGTGAAATGTGCTTGTTTGCTACTGATCTCTCGACCTTCCTGGAAAAAGCCACATGAAACAGCCATCGCGTTCGACAACAAGTAAAGGAATGAGACTGAACTTTGAACCTGGGCCCGTTCGAATGAGAGTGTGTGTGTGTGGTGTGTGTGTGTCTGTGTGTGTCTGTGTGTGTGTGTGTGTGTAGAAAAAAAAACTGTCAGTGTAAAACATGTTGGCACAATACAAACAGATTTTTTTTTTTACTCTTAAAAATAATCAGGGTCACATGATATGGAAATGAGCAAAAAATATTCCGCCTCGGATCTGAATAATATTAACAGCGTTGTATTTCATTTATTCAAAACCGTTTACCTTTATAACAGTTTTTTTTTTTTTGCCCGAGTTTGTTTACCGGCTCATTAATGACCTCGCAGGTGATTTCCCAGGAAAAAAATGATCTTTTAATCGAATTAGGCTCTACTCTAGGAATGCGGCTCACACCGGGCGTCTAAACAAAATAAAATACCCCAAGCTCTTAGAATAAAAAAAAGCAAATTCATCACCTAGATAAAGAGTCCCATTTCCTTTAATTTGACAACGATGGTGAAAAAACGATGCATTTAAAGCTCGGATCTCTGTGCTAATCCTGTTATCACAGCAAATAATACTCGCTTTCCTATTAAGCAGAACAGCACTCACCATAAAATTTCAAAAATAAAATAAAAAAATAAATGGGTGGCCATGCAATAAAGAAGAACGTGATGAATATCTGAACTCGGTTAAAGACATTAACCGCAAATTCGAGCAACTCTTTAGCAATACAAATGCGAGAAAAGCTCATTTCTGTCCTGAACGCAAGTGCAGCCGTCCCTAAGGAAGAATATATATATATATATATATATATATATATATATACACATTTTCAAAAATGCTTTAAAGTGAAAGAAGAATCCCAGTTCGGCTTTCTGGGTGAAACAGACCAGATACTTCCTCATGTTTTTCTTCTCAATTTCCGCTAAAACCTTTTCTCAGGCCCTCGAGGATGGAGTCTTGCGAAAAACACTTAGCACAGCTGATATTCCAGGTTTTGAAAAAAGCTAAATAAATGCCACCCAGAACAGGATGGAGTGTTTTTGTTGATTTCTATATTGCTAAATAAACCGTGTAGGTAAACGGATCAAACGATCCATCTGGACCAGTTTGGTGTTCTCCTAGGTACCAAACAGGAACCAAATCCTGGCCTGGAGAGGTGCCATCAAACCACCAGCACGCCAGCCCCGACCCACTCCATGTTTAATTACTGGTCTGGAAATCATCCAGCATAAACACTAATTCGGTTTGTTCCTCAGGGAGAACTTTTTTAGTTATTTTCCTTTCAGAAATGCTCCCATCTCAAGTATTAAGTGTCCTTGTGGAAGCCTTTGGAGCAGAAAATTGTAAAAAAAAAAAAAGATGAGCATCGAAGGGCTGAGGAACGTCTTCCTGAAGCGATTCATCCAATCAGATGTAAAATATACTACACTATATGAGCAAGTTTGTGGACATCTGAACCTAAGATGTACTTTTTAAAAATCCCATTCCACAGTTAGTTCACATTTGCTGTTATAATAAGCTCTAATCTTTTGGGAAGATGTTCCACTAGATTTTGTGGAGATTTGTGATCTAACAGCTACAAGGATGTTAGTAAAGTCAGATATTGATGTAGGTGAGGTGAGGAGGTCTGGGGTGCAGTCAGCGTTCACATTCATCCCAAAGGTGTTCATTAGGGTTTAGTACTCTATAGCAGGAGATCTTCCACCCCAACCCATGTAAAGCAGATCTTCATTGAGATTTGTGCACAGGGGTATTGTCATGCCAGAAAACAGGTTTGGGAAAATGTTATTTGACCATATCCAAAGACATTTTATACAATTGTATGTATCCAACATTGTGGTAACAGTTTGTCCAAGAACCACATGTGACACGAAAAGTCGTGCCTAATACATTTTGTCCATAAAGTGTACCTTGATGCTACTTTGCGACGACTCCAACAAAGAATCCTAATCATTCTGGATTATTCAAAACTACAGATCAAAACTTGAGAAGTCCCTGCATTAAGGAATTTATCAGTCATGTAGAACTTGTTCTTTTCTCTTGAGATCTTCTCACTTCAAACATGACAAATCCTCTCAAATCTAGTCTTTACTTTTTATTGACGATGTTAGTCTACGTGTTCCTCTCATAAAATAGGCCTAAAGTACTGTAGATATAAATCAGTCATGGCTGTGAACGAGTACGTGTATCGTAGAATGTGCTGGTGTCCTCATGCCTATGGTTCCCAGGATAGGTTACAAACCCATCACATCCTCACCCAGGATAAAGTCGGAGATAAACAATGACCTTTCAGGGCTTTTGTACCTTTACCACAGCCCGTCTAGGTTTTTTGTCTGCCCAAGTGCTTCTGGAAAATGCTTGGATTTTATCATCTGTTCTTTATAGAAGACTCTTCAATAGGAAAACATAGACATTTTTCGAGTTGCCTAGTTTCATGCGTTTGGGGAGACGGTTGAGTGGCTGCGAGAAGAGCAACACTGCCTTCATCCCCAGTGACTCGAGACACATCAGTCAATGCTGAGTGCACTGCTAATTGCCCCACACTCTGAACTGCGAAGTGAATCAAGTTCCTATGTTTTGCGAGTCACCCATAAAGCACATTCTACAAACAGCCTGGTTTTTATGCCTCAATGTTAAACAAAATAAAAAAATGTTTTTTAGTTTCATTTAATATATCATTTAAATATCTTTAAAATAACTGTGATTTTCAAGATTTTACTGTTGAATTTAACGAAATATATATAGAATATCAAGATACATCAATTTATCATTGGTGATTGTTGATCAACAAACAAATCTATCTATCTATCTATCTATCTATCTATCTATCTATCTATCTATCTATCTATCTATCTATCTATCTATCTATCTATCTATCTATCTATCTATCTATCTATCTATCTTTATCTTGAGGTCTGATACTACAATCATTCAAATCGATTTTTTTCTCATTAATCTACACTCAGCAGCCCATAATGTCAAAGTGAAAACAGAATTTTAGAAATGACTGTAAATTTTTATATAAAAAAACCCTGAAATATCAGATGTACATAAATATTCAGACCCATTACAACAACGCTTGAAAATGAGCTCATGTGTCTCCCAGTTCTCTTGGGAGAACTCTTAAATTGTTTCTAGACCTTGACTGAAGTCTACCTGTGGAAAAGTTTATTGATTGCACATGATACACACAGCTCTCTATAAAAGGCCTCACAGCTGATAATGTATATCAGAGCAAAAACCAAGTTATGAAGTCACAGGAACTGCCTGCAGAGCTCAGAGACAGGATTGTTGTAAAACACAGATCTGGGGAAGGCTACAAAATATTGCTGCTGCATTGAAGGTATGCAAGAACACAATGGCCCCCATAATTCTCATATGGAAGAAGTGTGGCACAACCAGGACTCTTTTAAGAGCTGGACACCGGACCAAACTGAGCAATCATGGGAGAAGTACTTTAGTAAGAGAGAAGACCAAGATGCCAATAGTCACTCTGACTGAGCTCTGAGATCCTGTGTGGAGATGAGAAAATTCCTGAATGACAACTATTATAGCAACCCTCTAAAAATCAGGACTTTATAGCAGAGTGGCAAGACAGAAACCTCCCCTCAGGGTAAAACCCAGGAAGATCACGGTCATCTGTCCAGAACCATCCTAAAAATGAAGCATGGTGGTGGTAGCCACATGCAGTAAGGGTGTTATTCTGCTGCATGGAAAACTGTTCAGAAGCTGAATAAAACAAAGTATAGAGATATCCTAAATAAAAACCTGTTTCACAGTGCACAGGACCTCAGACTGAGCCGAAGGTTTAACTTCCTACATGACAACAGCCAAGACAGCTCTCAGACTCTGTCCTAGAAAGAGCCCTGGCTCTTTGAACCTTATTGAACATCTCTGGAGAGACCTTAAAGTTGCTGTCCACCAATGATCCCCATCAAATCAAATCCAGCTCGACAGCTAAATGACGGGACGCATGATCAGCATTTGTTTCTTCATCCTTAGTAACTGTCTGGTCAGGGACACGGTGGTTTGAATCTGTTGTACTGTTTATATTTTCCAAGAATACAGTAAACGCGACTAAAATTCAGTAGAAGTGATTGTTGCAGAAGACCAGTTATGAACTAGAGTGATGTAGGAACTGTCACAGGTTGATGATTCTTTATTGTTAAAAAATGATATCACTGTTTTTATTTTAATTTTTTATATCTAGATACTGATACTAGAGTGCACATGGTCTTATATAACCTATTTGCCTTTAAAACCTCTCCGCCTTTTCCTTTTAACCAGTCCGCCAATCGACGTTCTACATTGTCCCGAAACCGCACAATCCATCAAGCTCTCTTTGCCGAAAGTAATTACACCCCGATGTGGAAATAAAGCGCGGACGCAGCTCTCTAAAGACATACAGAAACATTGTTTTTTCAAACGGCGCCTCTTTTAATAAGCGTATTCATAAAGGACGGAGACGAAATTACACAAAAACATTTACGAGCGATTCTCCGCTCCGCGTGACACATTAATTAAAGAGTTTGCCTGGGTAGTTTTGTTCTCTCTGTTTTTTTAATAATCTACCACTTTTAGAAGAACCGCAAAAACACACGAAGTCTTGGTATAATAGACGGGAAAAAAAGGCTTTTGTTCTGTTGAAAAGAGAAAGCGGGCCCTGCCGATTCTCTGCCAATATCACAGAATATCTTTTTTTTATTTATTAAAATATATTTCTTCATACCTTATTTGAATCAATATGAATTTAATATGTTAATCAAAATTAGTTTTATCTTTGTATAACTTTTTTTAAAGGAGATATTTTAATTTTTTTATACCATTATGTCAATATATCACTTTCATAATTTTCATATATATTTCAATGATACACAGATATTATGGCACTAATTCACAATATAACTGTGCTATTGAAAGATAATTAATTTACATAAGTAACTATAACTTTATATTATATAAATCGAGCCAGAACATCAATATATTTCAATATTTAGTCTTTGAAATACACTCTATGGACAAAAGTACTAGGACTTTTCTAGCCATTTGTGGTTCTACCCCAATCTTTCACCACAAAGTTAGAGGCACACAATTGTACAGGGTGTGTCTGGATTCAGTAGCATGAAAGTTTTCTCTTTACTTGAACTAGGAGACCCAAACCTGTTCCAGCATGCCATGAAGATATGCTTTACATGAGATAGAGTGGAAGATCTCCTGCTGTAGAGCTCTGAACATCTTTGGGATAATTGTGAACGCTGACTGCACCCCAGGTCTCCTCACCTCACCTACTGTACATCAGTACCTGGCTTTACTAACACTCTTGTGGCTGAATGATCACAAATCTCCACAAAATCTAGTGGAACATCCTCCCAAAAGAGTGGAGATTATTGTAACAGCCAATGTGGACTAAATGTGGAATTGGATGTTCAAAAAGTGCATAACGATCTTATGGTCAGATGTCCACAAACTTTTGCCAACATAGTGTATGACGTTAATCAAAAGTACAAATAAATGAAAAATATATAAATAATGCATAAATGTTGCTTTTTCTAATATAAAAATTTTAACTTTAAATATTTGAACAAATTTTCCTCTAAAACCTTCATTTTTGTGTTTTACAGTTTCACAGTTTTATTTTAAATTTAATGAAGAAAAAAAGCTGTGCTGTTGTATTTTTTTCTCACCAGTGCGAAGTCCTTGTTGAGGATCATCTGCTCCATCAGCGATGACTCGTTGTGAAACAGATGAGGCTGCATGTGACTCCACATGTGAGGGAACCACCAGAACTCACTCACGTACTTCAGCAGGAGATCGTCGCCCTCGTTCTCCTCCTGAGTGCCTGAATACGCACAACACACGGTTAATGCTGAGAAATAATTAATTTGTGTAAACACACACACACACACACACACGAAAAAACACACACGGTTACATACCTGTGTGGAAAAATTTGCCGGAGAATCCCAGATTGAATGTGAAGTTCGAGATCTGAGTTCGTAGCATGTTCTGTGTCTCTAGGAGAGCCTGGGAGTGAAGCGATAAATAAATTCATTCATTATTTAATAGATAATCATGAAAATGTAGTTTAATATGGACAAGTCTTAGGTCACACAGGGGTTTTAAATTAGTGTTTTAATAACTAACACAATATTAATCTGACGAAGCCTCCTGTAAAATTCAGTTGACAAGGAAGGAGTCTCCAGTGCCAGTGTTTTATATAAACAGGATTTCTGCAGGTTTCACCAAGTCAAATTTGAAGACTTTTTAAGACAATTTAGAATGAAAATTAAGACCTATATTACAACATCAAACACACACAAATGCGTTGTTAAAAACTGCCTTAACAAGCCCTAAATTCATGTTTTTTCGAGCTACGTATTGCTAAACTTGCACTTCCACAAAGCTGAAAAAAAATGAGATATATTTGGACAAAAGAGACTTACAACAACCATGGAAACTCAAAAACCAAAACATTCTGAAGTACCGCATGAGCATTTTGAGAAAAAGAAGACCTGTTTAAAATGATTTAAGACCCAGAACAAAGAATTTGAACCTTTTAATTAAGTAAATGTAAGACTTTTTAAGACCCAGTGGAAACCCTGTATGAAGGTGTCTAAATCCACAGAAAGAGAATTCTTCAGCATTAGTTTTTCTGCGATGTGTTTACAGCTTACACAAATGCACATGAGAAAACTAACTAACAGGAACTCACCACTCACGTGTTTGACACACTTGTTATGTGTGTTTATGAGAATTCAGGTTGCCATGTGGACGCCCTAAAAGTGTGTGTTGTAAGGATTCTTTTCAAATGTTTTTATTTCAGAATGAAGTTTTGTTTTCCATGTTGTAGTAAGAACCAGCAATGAACCTTAAAGCAGCTATTTACACAGTTACATTTATTTTTTGTCCGGAGCAACATTTATCCCATTTATACAACTTGACCACTTGAGAGTTATGGACCTTGCCCAAGGACCCAACAGTGGCAGCTTGGTGGTTCTGGGATTTAAACTCACAACCTTCTGATAAACTCTGTGCTACAACCTCCCCATTATAACAACTTTTATAGTGTCATTTTATACAAAACGGAGCGTTTATTTTTAATTTTATAATGACGGATCGTACAGTAGCGTCAATTTAATAAGGAAGGAGTCTAAAGTGCCAGGACTTTGCAAGCCACAGGAAAAGTCTTCAGGACACATGTGTGTTAAGATGTGATGTAACATATGTCGCTTAAGGAAAGGATGTTTGCAGCTGCAATATAACGTATACTGTTTGATTCATTTGTAAGGAAAAAATATCAAGAAAATAAGATACCACAATAAAATAAATATAAGACGGTGTGCTGCCGTCACCATGCTTCATATTGTTGCAATTTCAGATTTGTTTGAGATTACCAAATTTCATTATTGAGTTTTAATATTTCATTCAATTAAGATATTTCAATTTTTATACTTAATTTTTTTAAGCGATGACGACCGACCAATCAGATATCCTCGTCAGGTCTAAGCGGGAAAAAAAGGTTTTAAAGCATTTAAAAAATGTGAAAAAAAAAAATAGGAAAAAAAAAAATTCTAGAAATCAATATCGTCTTCGTTGTTAGCCAATCCAGACCAAAATGCTGTGCTAATTAGCTGCTACAATCACAAGGCACAAGCAAGAATGATGTTGCTATAGCTACCTTTTCTGTGTCATGAGCCAATCTTTTTTTCTTTTCGACACAAAGTCAGCAATGAGTGTGCAGACAGGGTTGATACCATGGTGATAGGCCTGGTACTGGGGGTATGGACCTGAGGAGATTAAATTAGTTTGTGTGTGTGTGTGTGTGTGTGTGTGTGTGTGTGTGTGTGTGTGTGTGTGTGTCTGCATTCAATACATCTGTTAAGTCTTTATTCTAGATATAATTACTTCTAGTAATTCAGTGTTTTTATAAATATATACTGTGACAGATGGAAACAAGCACATGGCCGTATTTGGGTCAGAGTGTGATGGCAGTGATGGTGGTACTGGCAGGAACTTTGAGGTTTTGGAAGCTGATGTGATCAAATGATGAGGTGATTGAAGAGAGACAGAGAAAGAAAAACTAAAGCACTGAACTAAAGGCTAAATTGGAAAAGTTCCAATTTGACTGCAAATTAAATATATTAATTATTGATTATAGCATGAAGCAAATGATAAGAAGTGAGAGTTTAATGTTAATATACAGTATATATAAACCAAATTGGTATATAGTACAATTTATTCTGACAGAGACTGAATGTGGTGTGTGTGTGTGTGTGTGTGTGTGTGTGTGTGTGTGTGTGTGTGTGTGTGTATCAATCTCTGTTGTGTGACTAATAGTATTTGGTGTTGGCAGGTGCCACGCTAGCACATTTCCTACCTTAGACACCAGGCACATACGATCAATATCTTTCACCTGACTGTCAGATTTGTGTGTGTGTGTGTGTGTGTGTGTGTGTATGTGTGTGTGTGTGTGTGTGTGTGTGTGTGTGTGTGTGTGTGTGTGTGTGTGTGTGGGTGGGTAGACGTGTGACATGTCAGTAGTTTGTAGCAGTGCTGTGGTAATATTGCAGCAGTCAGGAATGTGTGTGTTAGCCAAGTTGGACGAGTCATTCGCTCTCTGAGAGAACTCTCTCTCTCACACACACACACACACACACACACACACACACACACACACACACACACACACACACACACACACACACACACACACTCTCTCTCTCTCACACACACATTTATTCAATTACGTCTTCCTCTCCGAGTGTGACTGTTATTCCCTGGGACGTCGCTGACCTTAATTCCATTTACGCGTAACTAAACGACACTTAAAATCACATTTCGATGATGAAATACATGCCACCTCACTAATCTAATCAGAGTGTGTGTGTGTGTGTGTGTTTTACACTGTAACTCAATAAAGTCAGTGTTTTTGATTGAGAGCTCATTAATGTAGAATGATCCTCCTGTGGTACAAGAGGCGTTTAATGTGATGTACGGAGCAGGACGGGATCCTGGCAGAGTCGTCTGCTGATTGGATTACGGCCTCATGAATATTTATGAGGCGCTGATGAATATTTATGGAGCAGATATACGACAGGAACCGGAGCTGGATAGATCTGGAAATAACACGCAAACACTCGAGTGCTGATGAGAACACGGACAAACGGATAGACAAAAATATGAGAATGAATGAAGGACGAAGCACACCAGGGGACGAGGGAGTGAGACATAGACGACAAAAAGACGAGAAAAAAAACCCAAGAAAGAATAACGTCTATATATCTGTTCCTCTCTTTATCTTTCTCTCTCCTAGTGTCCCTTATTCTTTTCTTAATTTTTGTATTTCACATTTCTTCCTCTCTCTCTCTCTCTCTCTCTCTCTCTCTCTCTCTCTCTCTCTCTCTCTCTCTCTCTCATATACTGTGTTTTTGCTCTCTCTCTCTCTCTCTCTCTCTCTCTCTCTCTCTCTCTCTCTCTCTCTCTCTCACTCTCTCTCTCTCTCTCTCTCTCTCACTCTCTCTCTCTCTCTCTCTCTCTCTCATCTGATTTCCCTTTCACCCTCTATTCCCCTCTTTCTGTTGTCTCTCTGCACCAGGCCAAACAGCAACAAATACAGGTGTGATGACAGAAAACGTATGACAACCGAGAGCGAAAGATACTGCAAGAGAGGGAGAAATGGTGAAATGGAGAGAGGGAGAGGGGGAGAGAAGGAGACACAGAACCTGCATCGAGTGACAGAAAAAATAAACAGATCAGCAGAACGGAGAGCCTCGGGATTTTAAAAAAAAATTTATTATTTGTTTCACTTACATCAAAATTTCAGTCAAAACCCCTGACAAAGACACACACACACACACACACACACACACACACATGGAGAAGTTGGAGGAAAAGTTTTAGGAAGTGATAATCAGCAGATGATTAGATGTAGAGTGTGTATCAGAGTGAGAGATATTGATCCTAACAACAATGCGTTAATACACAACGGATGTGCTTCTGGTTCAGATTCTGATCATACATCGTCCTCGTGGAGGAAGAAGAGGAAGAGGAGAAAGGGGAGGAGATGTTCGAGTTTGTAAAGCTCTGTGCTGGAGCAGGCAGACAAATCAAAACTTCTACATTAGTTTAAGGGGGAGTGGGGGGGCGGGATTTCAGCTGGCATCTCTTCAAAAGCCCACTGTGATCCAGATGCTATGTTTGGATGCAGATATTAAATTAAGTTTGTGTGTGTGTGTGTGTTTGTGTGTGTGTGTGTGTGTGTGTGTGTGTGTGTGTGTGTGTGTGTGTGTGTGTGTGTGTGTGTGTGTGTGTGTGTGTGTGTGCGTGTGTGTGTAAATGAACATGTCTTTGAAACTGAGTTATATGAAGAGTTTCAGTAAAATTCAGGAATTGTAGATAGAAATTGTGCAGGATGAATTTTAGAGATTATGGGTTTAGGATGAGAGTTTATAAAAGGAGATTAGAATTATGGGAGCATCCGTGTACCAATAAAGACGATGTTTCGTGATTAGAGATTAGATATGCTAGTGTTATTAGACAGAACAGGTTTAAGTATGCAGTCTAATCTATCTGGTTTACAGTTGGGGTTGAATTTAAAAGAATTAAAATG
>JBCEWE010000127.1:1558461-1590961 GCA_039877035.1 Silurus lanzhouensis | reverse complement strand
GTGTGTATGCCACGAGAACGCCGTTTTCAGAAGTGTCCGAGTTAATCGAGATGTAGCTTGTATTCAGTACACTGCAAAAACATTGATTGGTGCAATGGACGGATATTTCTGGCTTTCTGCACCAGTCTATGTGAACTGTACAGACTACTTAACCAGCAGTGTGGCACTAACCATCACATCACAGTCGTGGATTTCTAAGGCAAGATATTTGACTGGTAGCTGCATGATGTTATTTAGTGCACTGCCAAAACACTGAGTGGTTAAAGAATGTTTAGGACAGGTGTTCCTCGTAAAGTAGCCAATGAGGGGGGGATGCTGAGCCAATGTTTTCTCAGAAGAAAATCATTTTGTCCTGTGAGCTGTGTGTGTGTGTGTGTGTGTTTTGGAACTTGAAGTGTGAGTGTGAATCTCTGTGACAGGCAAAGGTGGAGGTGAGAGTTGCAGGCCATGGAGGTGCATTTTTCAGAACTGCGAAGACAGTAGGAAGGATTAAACAGACACTAGGGGAAACAGAGAGAGAGAAAGAAAGAAAGATAAAGAGAGAGAGAGAGAGAGAGAGAGAGAGAGAGAGAGAGAGAGAGAGAGAGAGAGAGAGCAAAAGAGAGATAAAAAAAACCTGGAGATGAAAGTGAAGAAGAAACCCACACAAATGCCACAATTTTGTTGTCACAGCAACACTCAATCCCTCCATCTCTCTTCTTCTGCTACCATTTTGCTTCCTCCATCTGTCTCGGTCCCTGGCCTTCTCTCTCTCTCTCTCTCTCTCTCTCTCTCTCTCTCTCTCTCTCTCTCACACACACTCTTCCCCCTTAGTTCATATTCCTGATTGCAGCACTTAATCCATTAACATTCCTTTTCAGTTTGAGATTTATAACATAAAACCAGTCTGATCAAACATCAGGCCTTACTAATGTGTGTGTGTGTGTGTGTGTGAGAGAGAGAGAGAAATAGACAAAGAGAGTGAGAGAGAGAGAGAAAGAGAGCCTAGCAACCTACATAACCTCTCGCATAACCACACTCACACACACACACACACACACACACACACACACACACACACACACCAATCTCCATGAAGCAGAAATATCACAGGATCAATCCTCTCTCGCTGATCGCTAATGGAGGCCTGGTGTGTTGAGTATTTTTATTTCCACGCACCGCTCCCTGCGCTCCACGTCAGACATTCGATATCAGAACGGGATATCAAGGAGGGGAGGCGCAGTGAAGACAAGGGAATGCGCTGAAGTGCTGCGATCAGATTCGATTACCGTATCTCCGAACAATTTACGACTGGTGTTTTGAAATTTCTAATCCATCACAGGGGGCCTCGTAACCTTGAGGAACACGAAGATGTTTTGGACCGAAATTCAACGCTGTAGGATGGTTTTGGAGGCGAAGAAGAAGAGGAGGAGAGTGAGGACTGAAAGAAGAATAAGATGGTGGAAACTGAAGGAGGAAGAGTGTAGTGTGAGGTTCAGGGAAGAGGTCAGAGAGAGGCTCAGTGGTGTTAAGGAGGTGTTGGATGATTGGGCAACTACTGCAGGAGTGATGAGGGAGGCAGCTAGAAAAGTACTTGGTGTGAGCATAAGGAGAAAGAGGTTGGCAAAACAGAAGTGGGATAGACAGAGTGATGAGAAAAGTAGGAAGGAGTACAAGGAGATGCGGCAGCAGGTTAAGAGGGATGTGGCGAAAGCCAAGGAAAAGGCATATGAGGAGCTGTATGAGAGGTTGGACACTAAGGAAGGAGAAAAGGATTTGTACCGATTGGCCAGGCAGAGGGACCGAGCTGGGAAGGATGTACTGCAAGTTAGAGCAGTAAAGGATGGAGAGGGAAATGTGTTGACTAGTGAGGAGAGTGTGTTGAGAAGGTGGAGGGAGTATTTTGAGCAGCTGATGAATGAGGAAAATCAGAGAGAGAGAAGGTTGGATGATGTGGAGTTGGTGAAGCAGGATGTAGATAGGATTAGTAAGGAGGAAGTGAGAGCAGCGATTAAGAGGATGAAGAGTGGAAAGTCGGTTGGACCAGATGACATACCTGTAGAAGCGTGGAGATGTTTAGGAGAGATGGCAGTGGAGTTTTTGACCAGATTGTTTAACAGGATTTTGGAAGGTGAGAAGATGCCTGAGGAATGGAGAAGAAGTGTGCTGGTACCGATCTTTAAGCATAAAGGAGATGTGCAGACCTGCAGTAACTACAGGGGAATTAAGTTGATCAGTCACACCATGAAGTTATGGGAAAGAGTAGTGGAAGCCAGGCTGAGAGAGAAGAGGTGACCATCTGTAAGCAGCAGTATGGTTTCATGCCGAGGAAGAGCACCACAGATGCCTTATTTGCTTTGAGAATGTTGATGGAGAAGTATAGAGAAGGACAGAAGGAATTGCATTGTGTATTTGTGGATTTAGAGAAAGCCTACGACAGGGTGCCAAAAGAGGAGTTGTGGTATTGTATGAGGAAGTCAGGTGTGTCAGAGAAGTATGTGAGGGTGGTGCAGGACATGTATGAGGACAGTGTGACGGCAGTGAAGTGTGCAGTAGGTACGACAGACTGGTTTAGGGTGAAGGTTGGACTGCATCAAGGATCGGCCTTGAGCCCTTTCCTGTTTGCACTGGTGATGGACAGGTTGACGGACGAGGTCAGACAGGAGTCTCCCTGGACTATGATGTTTGCGGATGATATTGTAATTTGTTGTGAGAGTAGGGAGCAGGTTGAGAAGAGCCTGGAGAGGTGGAGATATGCGCTGGAGAGAAGGGGAATGAAACTCAGTAGGAGTAAGACAGAATACATGTGTGTGAATGAGAGGGAGGGCAGTGGAGTGGTGCAGTTGCAGGGAGAAGAGCTTCAGAAGGTGGAGGAATTCAGGTACCTGGGGTCAACAGTGCAAAGTAATGGAGAGTGTGTTAGAGAAGTGAAGAAAAGAGTGCAGGCAGGGTGGAGTGGGTGGAGAAGAGTGATAGCAGGAGTGATTTGTGATAGTAGGGTATCTGCAAAAATGAAAGGGAAAGTTTATAGGACTGTGGTGAGACCTGCAATGTTGTATGGAGTAGAGACAGTGGCATTGAGTAAAAGACAGGAGGTGGAGCTGGAGGTAGCAGAGCTGAAGATGTTGAGGTTTTCGTTGGGAGTGACGAGGATGGACAAGATTAGAAATGAGTTTATTAGAGGGACAGCGCATGTAGGATGTTTTGGTGACAAGGTGAGGGAGGCGAGATTGAGATGGTTTGGACATGTGCAGAGGAGGGACATGAATTATATTGGTAGAAGAATGCTGAGGATGGAGCCACCAGGTAGGAGGAAAAGAGGAAGGCCAAGAAGGAGGTTCATGGATGTGGTGAGGGAAGACATGCAGGTAGTTGGTGTGAAAGAGGCAGATGTAGAGGACAGGGTGGTATGGAGACGAATGATCCGCTGTGGCGACCCCTAATGGGAGCAGCCGAAAGAAGAAGAAGAAGAAGAAGAAGAAGATCCACTAGAGCACTTTTAATTGCTGTCAGAATGCTGTAATGTATAAGGCATTAAAAGCTTTCAGAGAAATATCTATTGTTATACGATATACGATATATTGAACAGAATATTTCAATCTCTTACAACATTCAAGACTCCACGCATATAAATGCGTCATGTTGTTCCGTGACTCTTCAATCACGCCGCACGTATAAGACGCGAGAGCGAAGGAGGACCCACGTTCCTGCTAAAACAAAGCGAGGGATTGCTTTCGGAATCGACGAAGAAGAAAGTGTCAGAAAAAAAAACCTGAATGCATATTGTTGTGTTTGTGTGTTTGTGTGTGTGTGTGTGTGTGTGTGTGTGTGTGGGTGCATGCACTCTGTTCCATATTGTTGACTCGCAGGCATCTCTGATATGACACTGTGAAACCTCATTATAGCGCTACTGTGTCTGTGGCAGACAAAAAAATTGAGTTTCCTCACGCCCTCTTTCCTCTTCGATATGTTCCCTCCATCCGTTCTCTGGTGCGCTTTTCATTTGCTTCTTGTCCCAGTTTGTTTTCACTGTCCTTTTTTTTCCCCACCACTTCTCTCTAGGTCTCTTTATACCTTGCGCTAAACATCCTTCTTTTTATCAGTTCTGTGTGTGTGTGTGTGTGTGTGTGTGTGTGTGTGTGTGTGTGTGTGTGTGTGTGTGTGTGTGTGTGGAGAAGAACACAGATATAGACGCACAAACACACACACGTTGAGAGTAGCTCCACCCATAAATCTCACTGAAAACCGGGAAAGTGCCAGAGTGTGAACTCTAACAGCTAATTTGCAAAGCAGCAGCTGGAAACACACACATTAAAGAAATTCTCCATTATTTTACAATTGAATCTCCATCCGCCATGTACGCAAGTGTGATCAGCACCAACACGGATTTCCACATGGACACGTCAATGTGTAAAAATCTGAAAAAGAAGTTTAGAAGAATTCTATACAAAATATGAACAAAGGTTTGTGCACATCTGAACACAAGTTTCTATGTTCTTTCAAAACATCTCATTCCACATTTAGTCCCTATTTGCTGTAATAGTAACCTGCACTAGATTTTGTGAAGATGTGTGTTCATTAAGCCACAAGGGATTTATTAAAAACAAGTGAGGTGAGGAGGCCTGAGGTGCAGTCAGCATGAAACATTCATCACAAAGGTTGAAATTCAGGAGTAATACAGTATTTATCTTTCATTTCCGCTCATGTGAAGCAGATCTTCATGGAGCTGGTTTTGTGCACAGGAGCACTGTCATGCTGGAACATGTTTGGGTCTCCTAGTTTAAGTGATGGGAAAATTTCACTGTGTGCCTCCATGTTTGTGGCAAGAGTTTAAAGAAGAACCACAAATGTCTGGAAAAGTCCCTTTTGTCCATATAGTGTATATATATATAGTGTATGGCGTATTTATACGCGTGGAGTCCTGAATCTTGTATAAAATGTAAATATTCTGTTCAATATATTATATATTGTACACCATAACATATTTCTCTAAAAAGCTTTTTATGCCTAATACATTACGGCAATCCGACAGCAATTAAAAGTGCAGAGGATTTATTTATGCAAATTATCGGTGTGTTAATTTGCATAAAATGTGTAGCATGGTGGTGGTGGAACCATTATTACTTCCATGGTTCAATCCTGATCTTGGTTAACCATCCTGGTGTTCTACAGTTTCCAAAATGCTTGTAGGAGAATTGTTCCACAACAGAAACAGAAAACCACAAGACAGATAGAATTCAACAAGCTCCCCTTGTGCTTCTATTACATATACATTATGAGAAATATATTTTTTTTCTGCAAAAAAGCAAACACTGAGCTTCTAATATGTGATGATGGATGTAGACTGCAGATACAATGAATGAAAAAATTGAGGTAAAAAATGGTGTAGTTTTCATTTCATGCTACTTACACACACACACACACACACACACACATACACATGGATATATTTGTAAGGAAGTATTTTGGCCTGGGAGACACCGGTGCACCACGCCTCCCCCCACCACCACCACCACACACACACACACACACACACACACACACACACACACACACACACACACACACACACACACACACACACACACACACACACAGACCACAGGGTGAATCCCGTCTTGCTGCGAGTGTTGACTCATTTATCACCAGCGTCCCCTCTTCATCATTTTGGCCCAAGAGGCTGATGGGAGATATGGCGAGCAGTGAGCGAGAGTGACATTCCAATCTACAACACCTAGCACAGATTCTAACACACACACACACACACACACACACACACACACACACACACACACACACACACACACACACCAGGTAACATACAGGAATGCGAAACAGGTTAATTATGTGTAATTACAGTGTTATAACAGTTTTATGTAACTACATAGCGTGATTAAGTCCTCTTTCTCTCTCTCTCTGTTTCCACTGCATTGATTGGCCAAACATCGATTAACTGTTACCTTTCATTTCGCTCTAGTGGTTTAGTAATGGGCTCTCACACACACACACACACACACACACACACACACACACACACACACACACACACACACACACACACACGCACACACACACACACACACACACACACACACACACACGCACACACACACACCGAGCATGAGTCTAGGAAGGACCTAAAAAAACAAATGCATTCAGATCAAAGCCTTGTGTCCTGCCTTCCCCAGAATCCGGCGGGAATTTGCCAATGACATTTGCAGTCGAGGTCTGGAACGAACGCCACTAATTCTCTCCCAGAACACCAACCCACACACACACACACACACACACACACACACACACACACACACACACACACACACACACACACACACACACACACACACACACATATCATTCATTCAAAATGAGCCCCAGCCAATCAAAAGCAACTGTCACAGAGTGTGGACATCAACAGCGTTAAGGAGGGGAACAGAATGGATTCGGTAACCTTTTCCCATACGAATATTAACGGCGGAACTCGCACAATGTGGCCAGTAGAAGATAATTAACATGTAACAGAATGTGCAGAAAAAAAAACAAAAAAAAAACATTTGCGCCGTGGCTTTGGCAATTTAATTAATGAATAAATTATTAAATCAAAAGGAAACACGGGAGAAATTTGAGCTACTGAGCATCATGCTGTTGCAGAAACAGGGTCTGCTCTTTAAATAACTACAGTTTTTCAATTCCTATGAAATATTCTTGGATATTAAATGCAGAAGTTAATGAAGCACCGCTGGGGTTATTAACTGGAATTTCAACCTTTTTTCCACATGTACGCCTTTTTAAAGCACAACAACTTTCCATCTTTTGGTTTTCCTTTCCGCTTAGATTCCCTCTATATTACCGTTTACACAGCGGTGGAAAGTATTCCAGAAAATATACTTCGTTACTCTATATGTCATTATTTATTAAAGATATAAGCAACTTTTACTCTGTATTTACTTTCACATAGCTACAGTACAACCTCATTTCTAATCATGTGACCACTAAATGCTAAAGCACAGTTTGGCAGTAAGGCCACGCCCCCTACAAGTCAATCGGTATGTATTATAAAGTAGGGAATTTCGGAACTTTTGAGTGTGATGAGTAGGTGTACTGTAGGTCAAGAAGCCACGCCCATTTTCGTGATTTATACGGTACCGTTGACTACAACATGCAAAAAAAAAAAAAGGAATTGTGTGGAAAAAAACGTGGTTTCAAACATTTCCATGAAAATAGCACAGCGATAAGAAGAACATCTGGAGAGCAATCTGATAAATTTTTAGTAGACAAAGTGTTTAGTGAAGTGTGTGTGTGTGTGTGTGTGTGTGTGTGTGTGTGTGTGTGCATGCGCGCTCCACTCAGGTTTTCCAAATTTGAACAATCTAATTATCGTTTCAATTTATCATCATGTCTGTCAAATGCTTGTACCACATGGCTGTGTGTGTGTGTGTGTGTGTGTGTGTGTGTGTGTGTGTGTTTGTGTGCACAATGTGTGAACTTCCTCAATTACTAAATCCCTACTGAGTGGAATACACTTAACCACACACACACACACACACACACACACACACACACACACACACACACACACACACACACACACACACACACACGCACACGCACACATACACACACTTGCTGAGCGAGGCTGTGTAAGTCATGAAGTCATCACATAATGGAGTGAGCGCGACCTTTCAATCTGCTGAAGAGGCTCGTGGAGGGGGGTGAACGTGGGAACGACAGACTGAACGAGTGTGTGAAAGAGTGACTGAGCACCATTTAACTCCTCTTGTTCAACTAAATAGCTTCTTTAAACTCGGCCAGGCCAACTCAAACACCCACTGCTATTCAGGAACACTCACACACACACACACACACACACACACACACACACACACACACACACACACACACACAGCTTTATTTAAAGGCCGAGAGTAAATCCCCCATACTTTATTAGGGGTCGTGTGAATAAATATGCACATTTTTAGTGTCTAAATGAAATGTTTTCCACTGTCACTGGTGAAAACATCTGCTCCGACTTTATCAGGATCACAGACATCAATCACAAACTCTCTGCTTCTCTCGGGCTCAAGTTAAACATGCTCCTGAGGTATGAGTGACCAGTGCTCCTGTCTCTTTCTTTTCTTTGGATCGGCCTGATTCCTCCTGATGCTCTACCTCTGTTTGGAATTCTCTTTAACTGGAGACACACTGTGCAGTTGGAGATGGTTTCACATCCCGAGCCGAAACATCCATGTAATTAATACCAACAGTCTTATACAATGGTTCAAGACTGCAGGTTGCATGAACAGTTCTGTATTTAGGCACCTCAACAATGATGGAAATGCAGTGAATGGACACTCTGTGTCACCCAGATGAGGTCTGGTTCCTCGCCACAGTCGCCACTGGCTCGCTCGTTAGGGCTAAACTTTTATAAGGATAAACGTTTAGGCACTGAACTTATACATTCCAACTTTATATCCTCCTTATCTCTATAAAGCTGCTTTAAGGCAATGTCCATAGCTAAAACGAATACATTCTACAAATAAAGGCAGAATTGATGCTAATAAAGAAGTGAGCTTTCGAAGTCTAACTTTTGAGCTGAATTTTTTTTTATCCTTAAAGGGGACAAATCAAAACCACGTACACTTCTCAATACTTTGCCCTTTTTTTTTTCCATAATGGACTATTCTAATTAAGTGAAACAGCACAATTACAATAAAGCAACAAAAATCAACAATACTTTTTTGTTGCTAAGCATCATAGCAGAAAGAAAAAAAATACAATATTATCTAGACAGAAAGATTTATGCCGAGTGTCTTTCCCTGATTGTCACCAGCATCCAAAAATTCCACTGCCGTTTTAGCACAGCTTTTGTTCGGTGATGTAAATTATTTGAGTAAATGAATTCTTAACTGTACTTAAGTACATTTTTGGCTACTTTCTACTTTTACTGACTATCAAAGGTATAAGCAACATTTTCTCTCTACTTAACTACATTTATCATTTAATATACTTTTACTCCACTAAAAATTCATTGTCAATTGGTTCTTCTTTTTTGTGACATGGTACTGAAATTGTATTTGTTTATTAAAAAAGATTTAGAAAAATTGCTTTACTACTTTTAATTTTCCAATTATTGTATTATTGTTCCAATTGGGCGTGTTGATGTTGTTGTGTTGATGGTTAATGCAGTGTTAAAGTGCACAATTCGATTCGTAAATTTAGGAAATAAAACCTCACAAATCAACTGTTTTTGGCTTTTCACTAACGTGTGTCTTGGTTTTGAGAATCTTTTTCAGTGTACGTTCAATACGAGTCAAATTCTCAAGTCCCCTTTGAATTAGATATTTGAAGGCTTTTGGAATCATATTGGAATTAGTGAGTTTGAACTTGTAATGGAGGTTTGCAGTAAATAATTTTTACTTTTATGATTTTCAGGTTTTCTTTACACCTCTGGACGTATTGCAGAGAAAAAGCTAAATCCTGTATATCAATTATGTGACACATTTTTAATGTTTTTTTAATGATAATAGAAACTTGTATCCATACTAATGTCAGCGTCAACCCCATGTGACCATTAGAATCAGGAATCTGACCATTTTTTAAGTAACAGAAAAAATCTGGTAAATGTCCATAGTCTAGTGCAAAGTTTTTTACACCAGCATTAGTGTGTTATAGTTATTAATCTGGCAACCCTGAATTTAAATAATTACTCCTTTAGAGTAACATGTTAAAGTGGTCTAAAAACACACATTTTTACCTTATGAGTGTTAATCCAAGAGGAATGGTACTTTTATATGTGAGTGATTTGTCATTTTTTTTGGAGAGGAGAACAATTTTCTCCTCACACATCCCACCTCAAACCGTGGCCCTGAATGCAATTTAAAATCCTTTATAACAAATGCCTGGGAAAAATCCCCACGGCAGGCCATTTGCTGACAAGAGACAAGCTGGAATAACTTATTGAAGTTGTTCTTGAGGTTCTAACTATAAGTCGCTATGTTGTAAAGAGTACCAATATGGTTTGGCACGTGACAGAGCAGGCTTAACTAACGGTTTTGAGTTGCAATTAAACACACACGCACCATCACAACTTACCTTCACATCGTCCACTTTCATCCTTGTCCCTTTCTTTCCTACAAAGATGTCATCGATGTCCACCAGGATGTACCGTTCCAATGATCGTGACAGCTTCTTGCCCGTGAGGTATGCGATGGCGTCCACCAGTATGAGACGATGAAGCCAGTAGCCCAGGCCTTGCCCAAAGAGCACCCTCTGAACACCATCATAGAGTCCCAAGTCCTGAACCACAGTAGCCTGGAGGCCACTTAACATTCTTCCATTGACTTCATCTGGACTAAGTCGTGATCGTGCGAGTAGCACTGGCTCATACGTGGAGTGGTTGGATTGGAACACGGTCCAGTCCTCACCTGGGAGTGGTCCTCGATCCACTTCTGCTCGGGTGATATAAAGCAGCGGCGAGCGGGGATTAACGCAGCAGTCACACAAGGGTACGTTGGTTTGTAGGGTTAGAGGGAAGCCCTTGAGGTGCATGCTTGGCTGCGAGTTCTCACTAGCACGGTGAAAGGCGATAAGCCCAACGCTGTATTCTACGCAATACTTGTCCAGAAGGTCACGGTTCCACGTGTCCATACCCACATACTTGAGCACATTCTCATAGATGACCAAAGCATATCGCCCGCGGCCCTTATGAGTCAGCGGAGGGATGTCTCCTTTTCCTGGTGCGATCTCAGCCTGATAGCGAAACTGGTTGGATTCTAGGATGGCAATGATGTCCTGCCCCAGCTGGGAGTACTGGCTTTCCACAAACACCAACACTACTGGGTCCTTTCTTGACGGGTCCATGGGTTTAGGTATCCGCAGCTCAGCCGGTCTGAAAGGAAGCACCCGGAGTTCAGCACAATCGGGGCCAACGCCATGGTCCGTCAGATCCAACACCTGCGCAGAGCCATTGTACAGATAGTAGGCAGAGACTATGACACTGACCATGCAGAAGGTGGCGAGGAGGATAACCAGCCTCCTCAAATTCCTCCGCAGCTTCACGGCCAGATTCATGGCAAACGGCGTACATGTGTGGGGTAAATTTGTGGATAGTTTAGTAACCTAGGTTAAAGGAAAGCTTTTGCGGAGTGGCCAGCATCGTGGCTATGTTACCATCGCACAGCATATGCTAGCAAATTCGAATTTTTTACTCAGATGCTCCACAGATTGGGTTCAAGATGCCTAAATCATTTTCATTAGTAAGATGGCATTCCATCCATGGTCCCAAAATTCCAGTGGTAAATTCTTGCAACCTGTTAAAAACAAAGAGAAAACAAAAGGCACATCAGCTGTCATTTTACAAACGACCACTTCAGACTCATGTCTGTAAATGTTTGTACATTTCTTTTCCATTAGGTATGCATCAAGGGGGGGATAACGGTCCTCTAAAGGGACAAACTGGCCACCCAGAATCCAGGTTGTTTTCAATCGCCACATCACCAGTTTTTTACTAACCTTTCCCGAGGAGACACGTGATTGGTCGGATGTGAATAGGGAGGGAGGGGAACGCGAGGCAGTAAGAGCTCAAGGCTGGTTTGCGAGGAGAAGCAACCATCACCTAGCCACCCACACACACCCAATGGAACACACAGAATTATATCTAGATCCACAGAAACATCTCAAGGCAGTATTCATCTACTGAACATCTCAACAAAATAAAGCATGAATTAACTACTAATGGTTTTCTTTTATTCTGGGCAACTCTGATACTTGTGATCGCAAACAGAAAATATTTCCAATACAGGAGAAGCTCATTTGTTCGTGGCTGTCTGTTTTTTTTTAATGAATGAGCAATAAGTACTTCACTGCACTATAACCAATCTCTGCAATGCCTAATTCCATTACCATACATAAAACATAGCCGCGTTTACTGGCATCTGCTGAAGCAAGCGCACATTAGATGTAACGATTCTCTGGTTCGGTAATGTTCGAGCAATCGTGTTTGAGTTTGGATAGAAAACTTTTTGCAGCCGATCCTAATTTAAACTATTTCTAAATTCAGTAACAAATTTGTCTTATTATTATTATTATTATTATTTAGGGGCATGGATGCATGGAAACAACATCTACATTTTACCTCCATGAAGATGTTGAGGTTTTCATTGGGATTGATGAGGATGGACAGGATTAGAAATGAGTTTATTAGAGGGACAGCGCATGTAGGAGACAAGGTGAGGGAGGCGAGATTGAGATGGTTTGGACATGTACAGAGGAGGGACATGGGGTATATAAGTAGAAGAATGCTGAGGATGGAGCCACCAGGAAGGAGGAGAAGAGGAAGACCAAGGAGGAGGTTTATGGATGTGGTGAGGGAAGACATGCAGGTAGTTGGTGTAAAAGAGGCAGATGTAGAGGACAGGGGGGTCTGGAGACGGATAATCAACTGTGGCGCCGCCTAAAGGGAGAAGCCAAAAGAAGAAGATCTACATTTCACCTCCAAGGTTGAGGGTTCAAATCCTGTCTCTTCTTGTATTATCATGAATCATCATCATTGCACATGTGTCCAGGTTGTCCAACAGGTTGTCCTTCAGGGTGTGCTTCAGGCTAGTCCCCTGAGGTGATGTGATCTCAGACAACCTGCTTGCATCCGATTTAAGCATGTACCAAAAACAATGTAAAAGCTCAGATAAAGTGATACTGGAGCATGAAAGCATGACGTTTTTGCATGCGGGCAGTTTTTGTACACCCAGAAATGCCTCAAAGGAAATGATGAACTGAAGATTATTATTTTTTTGGATCAAACTTTTTTTTTTTTTTTTTTAAACAAGTTCTCCTTCTTTTTGCTGTCTTCCTACACGTGTGTGCATCTTTCTAAAGGCTCATTCCAGTGGAACTCCTGTCCAGTTGAGCGCATCTGGGAGAGCACGCGATACTCCCAAAAGATCTCTCACCGCCAGGCGGCGCGCGCTTCTGAACCCACGCACCCTTTGTGGCTTCAATGAACCTTTCATTTAATCGGTGGTTAATTAACAACCACTCGCGAATGACCGGAATCTCAAATCCGACCAACATGTTGAATAACACACCGGCAAGCGCGCGCATGCCTAATCAGAGCGCACGAGCGTGCATGGAGAGTTTTGATGGAGAGTGTGCCCAGCTGAACTTCGTGCACATGTCGTCTGGGTTTTAGAGCGCGCGCACAAACACAGCGAGAAATATTGCACGCATTTCTAGGAATGAAAAAAGTTGGATTTTTTTTTCTCAATGCAAAAAAAGCGATCGATCATTTAATAAACGGGTGCGCTCGCGTGCAGTAAATCAATCAGCCAAGCGCATTATTATAAAAAATCAAAAATCAAGTGAAGGGTCAATGCACGGGCGTCCAAAATATACATTTATATCTTCATGATCATAATAATAAAAAATAAACTACGCAAGTACAATACGCTGCTTCTTTTTGTTTTGGAGCGCGCGGGCTTCTTTTCGATCCCCCTGCAGCGTGGCATTCCGACACACATCCAATCCACAAAACCAGGTCCAAGCTCGAGATGAGTGCGAGGATTGAAGTTGCGCGTGGAAAGGGAGAAACAAATAACAAAGTGATGCGCTCTGGAGGACGCGTGAGATCAGACCTACCTCAAGCCGAGGATGAGGTTCTTCCGTTAGGTGAGACGAGGCTGGTGAGCCGTGTTTCGAGCTCGAGCTCATCTCCTCCTTCCGCTGCTGATCCGGAGGCAGCCATCCGGAATGATGCAGCCACCTATTCACCTCCCTCTGTGTGTGTGTGTGTGCGCGCGCGCTCGAGAGAGAGAGAGAGAGAGAGAGAGAGAGAGAGAGAGAGAGAGAGAGAGAGAGAGAGATGACGACGCTGCGTCGCTCAGGGAACGCCGCCACTGCCGCTTCTCCTACTGACTTTAACACAGGCGCGCGCACTCACCCACCGGCCGGCGTTTGCGCGTGCGTGCGCGTGTTTGTGTGTGTGTGTGTGTGTGTGTGTGTGAGCATCTGCGTGAGATGCTCTTCGTGGGACCGACATCGCATCCGATAACCGGATTCCTTTGTTGTACGGGTTACTGAATGACCGGCTCGTGGTGGTGCCGAAACGGAATCACTTCATCCACATCGTTTAACTTCATACAGTTCTATAATGTTCTATTTCTAGCTCCTAGTTTTGCAACTCCTACAAGGCTATTTTAACACCTGCAGTACAAATTTAACCCCTACAATACCATATACACCCCATACAGTACCATATAAACACCTTCAATACCATATACACCCCATACAGTACCATATAAACACCTTCAATACCATATACACCCCATACAGTACCATATAAACACCTTCAATACCATATACACCCCATACAGTACCATATAAACACCTTTAATACCATATACACCCCATACAGTACCATATAAACACCTTCAATACCATATACACCCCATACAGTACCATATAAACACCTTCAATACCATATACACCCCATACAGTACCATATAAACACCTTCAATACCATATACACCCCATACAGTACCATATAAACACCTTTAATACCATATACACCCCATACAGTACCATATAAACACCTTCAATACCATATACACCCCATACAGTACCATATAAACACCTTCAATACCATATACACCCCATACAGTACCATATAAACACCTTCAATACCATATACACCCCATACAGTACCATATAAACACCTTCAATACCATATACACCCCATACAGTACCATATGAACACCTTCAATACCATATACACCCCATACAGTACCATATAAACCCCTACAATACCATATACACCCCATACAGTACCATATAAACACCTTCAATACCATATACACCCCATACAGTACAATATAAACACCTACAATACCATATACACCCCATACAGTACCATATAAACACCTTCAATACCATATACACCCCATACAGTACCATAAAAACACCTTCAATACCATATACACCCCATACAGTACCATATAAACACCTACAATACCATATACACCCCATACAGTACCATATAAACACCTTCAATACCATATACACCCCATACAGTACCATATAAACACCTACAATACCATATACACCCCATACAGTACCATATAAACACCTTCAATACCATATACACCCCATACAGTACCATATAAACACCTTCAATACCATATACACCCCATACAGTACCATATAAACACCTTCAATACCATATACACCCCATACAGTACCATATTAACACCTTCAATACCATATACACCCCATACAGTACTATATAAACACCTACAATACCATATACACCCCATACAGTACCATATAAACACCTTCAATACCATATACACCCCATACAGTACCATATTAACACCTTCAATACCATATACACCCCATACAGTACCATATTAACACCTACAATACCATATACACCCCATACAGTACCATATTAACACCTACAATACCATATACACCCCATACAGTACCATATAAACACCTTCAATACCATATACACCCCATACAGTACCATATAAACACCTACAATACCATATACACCCCATACAGTACCATATAAACACCTTCAATACCATATACACCCCATACAGTACCATATTAACACCTACAATACCATATACACCCCATACAGTACCATATAAACACCTTCAATACCATATACACCCCATACAGTACCATATAAACACCTATAATACCATATACACCCCATACAGTACCATATAAACACCTTTAATACCATATACACCCCCATACAGTACCATATAAACACCTACAATACCATATACACCCCATACAGTACCATATTAACACCTACAATACCATATACACCCCATACAGTACCATATAAACACCTACAATACCATATACACCCCATACAGTACCATATAAACACCTTTAATACCATATACACCCCATACAGTACCATATAAACACCTTCAATACCATATACACCCCATACAGTATATAAACACCTTCAATACCATATACATCCCATACAGTACCATATAAACACCTACAATACCATATACACCCCATACAGTACCATATAAACACCTTTAATACCATATACACCCCATACAGTACCATATAAACACCTTCAATACCATATACACCCCATACAGTATATAAACACCTTCATTACCATATACATCCATATACATCCATATATGGATGCACCTTCGACTGCTGCTGTATTTGTTTTGCACTACACTGTTTACACTCACTTCTACGATATAGTTTATATTTTGTATAGTTTTTACAGTTTTCTTGTACAGTACTGTATAATCTAGTATACAGTAGGTTTACTGGTCGGCGCTATATAGGGTTTTGTGTCTTGTGTCGTCTGTCTGCACTGTCTGTCTGCACTGTTTGCACCAGGTTGCACTCGATGCACTTTATGTAACTTGTGTTTTAGCTTAATCTTGTTTTGTTTGTTCGTTGTTTAGTGTAGCACCTGGGTTCTGGAGAAACGTTGTCTCATTTTTACTGTGTACTGTGTACCACAGTGTATAGTAGAAATGACAATAAAAGCCTCTTGACTTGACTTGACTTGACATCCCATACAGTACCATATAAACACCTACAATACCATATACACCCCATACAGTACCATATAAACACCTACAATACCATATACACCCCATACAGTACCATATAAACACCTTCAATACCATATACACCCCATACAGTACCATATAAACACCTTCAATACCATATACACCCCATACAGTACCATATAAACACCTTCAATACCATATACACCCCATACAGTACCATATTAACACCTTCAATACCATATACACCCCATACAGTACCATATAAACACCTTCAATACCATATACACCCCATACAGTACCATATAAACACCTTTAATACCATATACACCCCATACAGTACCATATAAACACCTTCAATACCATATACACCCCATACAGTACCATATAAACACCTTTAATACCATATACACCCCATACAGTACCATATAAACACCTTCAATACCATATACACCCCATACAGTACCATATAACACCTTCAATACCATATACACCCCATACAGTACCATATAAACCCCTACAATACCATATACACCCCATACAGTACCATATAAACACCTTCAATACCATATACACCCCATACAGTACCATATAAACACCTACAATACCATATACACCCCATACAGTACCATATAAACACCTTCAATACCATATACACCCCATACAGTACCATATAAACACCTTCAATACCATATACACCCCATACAGTACCATATAAACACCTACAATACCATATACACCCCATACAGTACCATATAAACACCTTAAATACCATATACACCCCATACAGTACCATATAAACACCTACAATACCATATACACCCCATACAGTACCATATAAACACCTTCAATACCATATACACCCCATACAGTACCATATAAACACCTTCAATACCATATACACCCCATACAGTACCATATAAACACCTTCAATACCATATACACCCCATACAGTACCATATTAACACCTTCAATACCATATACACCCCATACAGTACCATATAAACACCTACAATACCATATACACCCCATACAGTACCATATCAACACCTTCAATACCATATACACCCCATACAGTACCATATAAACACCTTCAATACCATATACACCCCATACAGTACCATATAAACACCTACAATACCATATACACCCCATACAATACCATATAAACACCTTCAATACCATATACACCCCATACAGTACCATATAAACACCTTCAATACCATATACACCCCATATAGTACCATATAACACCTTCAATACCATATACACCCCATACAGTACCATATAAACACCTTCAATACCATATACACCCCATACAGTACCATATAAACACCTTCAATACCATATACACCCCATACAGTACCATATAAACACCTACCAAATACCAATATACACCTCCCATTACCCAAGTACCATATAAACACCTTCAAATACCATATACACCCCATACAGTACCATATAAACACCTACAATACCATATACACCCCATACAGTACCATATAAACACCTTCAATACCATATACACCCCATACAGTACCATATAAACACCCTCAATACCATATACACCCCATACAGTACCATATTAACACCTACAATACCATATACACCCCATACAGTACCATATAAACAACTTCAATACCATATACACCCCATACAGTACCATATGAACACCTACAATACCATATACACCCCATACAGTACCATATAAACACCGTCAATACCATATACACCCCATACAGTACCATATAAACACCTTCAATACCATATACACCCCATACAGTACCATATAAACACCTACAATACCATATACACCCCATACAGTACCATATAAACACCTTCAATACCTTATACACCCCATACAGTACCAATATTAACCCACCTACAATACCATATACACCCCATACAGTACCACTATAAACACCTACAATACCAATATACACACCCCATACAGTTACCATATAAACACCTTTATTACCATATACACCCCATACAGTACCATATAAACACCTTCAATACCATATACACCCCATACAGTACCATATAAACACCTACAATACCATATACACCCCATACAGTACCATATAAACACCTATAATACCATATACACCCCATACAGTACCATATAAACACCTATAATACCATATACACCCCATACAGTACCATATAAACACCTTTAATACCATATACACCCCCATACAGTACCATATAAACACCTACAATACCATATACACCCCATACAGTACCATAATTAACACCTACAATACCATATACACCCATACAGTACCATATAAACACCTACAATACCATATACACCCCATACAGTACCATATAAACACCTTCAATACCATATACACCCCATACAATACCATATTAACACCTTCAATACCATATACACCCATACAGTACCATATAAACACTTCAATACCATATACACCCCATACAGTACCATATAAACACCTACAATACATATACACCCCATACAGTACCATTATCAACACCTTCAATACCATATACACCCCATACAGTACCATATAAACACCTTTAATACCATATACACCCCATACAGTACCATATTAACACCTACAATACCATATACACCCCATACAATACCATATTAACACCTTCAATACCATATACACCCCAACAGTACCATATAAACACATTCATACCATATACACCTCATACAGTACCATATAACACCTACAATACCATAAACACCCCATACAATACCATATTAACACCTTCAATACCATATACACCCATACAGTACATATAAACACCTACAATACCATATACAGCCCCATACAGTACCATATAAACACCTACAATACCATATACACCCCATACAGTACCATATAAACACCTTCAATACCATATACATCCCATACAGTACCATATAAACACATTCAATACCATATACACCCCATACAGTACCATATTAACACCTTCAATACCATATACACCCCATAAGGTACCATATAAACACCTTCAATACCATATACACCCCATACAGTACCATATTAACACCTACCAATTACCCATATTACACCCCATACAGTACCATTAAAACACCTTTCAATACCATATACACCCCATACAGTATATAAACACCTTCAATACCATATACATCCCCATACAGTACCATATAAACACCTTACAATTACCATATACACCCCATACAGTACCATATAAACACCTTCAATACCATATACACCCCACTATAGTAACCATATAAACACCTTCAATACCATATACACCCCATACAGTACCATATAAACACCTCAATACCATATACACCCCATAAATTACCATATCAACACCTACAATACCATATACACCCCATACAGTACCATATAAACACCTACAATACCATATACACCCCATACAGTACCATATCAACACCTTCAATACCATATACACCCCATACAGTACCATATAAACACCTTCAATACCATATACACCCCATACAGTACCATATAAACACCTTCAATACCATATACACCGCATACAGTACCATAATAACACCTTCAATACCATATACACCCCATACAGTACCATATAAACACCTTCAATACCATATACACCCCATACAGTACCATATAAACACCTTCAATACCATATACACCCCATACAGTATATAAACACCTTCAATACCATATACATCCCATACAGTACCATATAAACACCTACAATACCATATACACCCCATACAGTACTATATAAACACCTTCAATACCATATACACCCCATACAGTACCATATAAACACCTACAATACCATATACACCCCATACAGTACCATATAAACACCTACAATACCATATACACCCCATACAGTACCATATAAACACCTTTAATACCATATACACCCCATACAGTACCATATAAACACCTTCAATACCATATACACCCCATAGAGTATATAAACACCTTCATTACCATATACATCCATATACATCCATATATGGATGCACCTTCGACTGCTGCTGTATTTTTTTTGCACTACACTGTTTACACTCACTTCTACGATATAGTTTATATTTTGTATAGTTTTTACAGTTTTCTTGTACAGTACTGTATAATCTAGTATACAGTAGGTTTACTGGTCGGCGCTATATAGGGTTTTGTGTCTTGTGTCGTCTGTCTGCACTGTCTGTCTGCACTGTTTGCACCAGGTTGCACTCGATGCACTTTATGTAACTTGTGTTTTAGCTTAATCTTGTTTTGTTTGTTCGTTGTTTAGTGTAGCACCTGGGTTCTGGAGAAACGTTGTCTCATTTTTACTGTGTACTGTGTACCACTGTGTATAGTAGAAATGACAATAAAAGCCTCTTGACTTGACTTGACTTGACATCCCATACAGTACCATATAAACACCTACAATACTATATACACCCCATACAGTACCATATAAACACCTTCAATACCATATACGCCCCATACAGTACCATATAAACACCTACAATACCATATACACCCCATACAGTACCATATTAACACCTACAATACCATATACACCCCATACAATACCATATTAACACCTTCAATACCATATACACCCCATACAGTACCATATAAACACCTTCAATACCATATACACCCCATACAGTACCATATAAACACCTACAATACCATATACACCCCATACAGTACCATATCAACACCTTCAATACCATATACACCCCATACAGTACCATATAAACACCTTTAATACCATATACACCCCATACAGTACCATATTAACACCTACAATACCATATACACCCCATACAATACCATATTAACACCTTCAATACCATATACACCCCATACAGTACCATATAAACACCTTCAATACCATATACACCTCATACAGTACCATATTAACACCTACAATACCATAAACACCCCATACAATACCATATTAACACCTTCAATACCATATACACCCCATGCAGTACCATATAAACCCCTACAATACCATATACACCCCATACAGTACCATATAAACACCTACAATACCATATACACCCCATACAGTACCATATAAACACCTTCAATACCATATACATCCCATACAGTACCATATAAACACATTCAATACCATATACACCCCATACAGTACCATATTAACACCTTCAATACCATATACACCCCATAAAGTACCATATAAACACCTTCAATACCATATACACCCCATACAGTACCATATTAACACCTACAATACCATATACACCCCATACAGTACCATATAAACACCTTCAATACCATATACACCCCATACAGTATATAAACACCTTCAATACCATATACATCCCATACAGTACCATATAAACACCTACAATACCATATACACCCCATACAGTACCATATAAACACCTTCAATACCATATACACCCCATATAGTACCATATAAACACCTTCAATACCATATACACCCCATACAGTACCATATAAACACCTTCAATACCATATACACCCCATAAAGTACCATATCAACACCTACAATACCATATACACCCCATACAGTACCATATAAACACCTACAATACCATATACACCCCATACAGTACCATATCAACACCTTCAATACCATATACACCCCATACAGTACCATATAAACACCTTCAATACCATATACACCCCATACAGTACCATATAAACACCTTCAATACCATATACACCGCATACAGTACCATAATAACACCTTCAATACCATATACACCCCATACAGTACCATATAAACACCTTCAATACCATATACACCCCATACAGTACCATATAAACACCTTCAATACCATATACACCCCATACAGTACCATATAAACACCTTCAATACCATATACACCCCATACATTACCATATTAACACCTTCAATACCATATACACCCCATACAGTACCATATAAACACCTTCAATACCATATACACCCCATACAGTACCATATAAACACCTTCAATACCATATACACCCCATACAGTACCATATTAACACCTTCAATACCATATACACCCCATACAGTACCATATAAACACCTTCAATACCATATACACCCCATACAGTACCATATAAACACCTTTAATACCATATACACCCCATACAGTACCATATAAACACCTTCAATACCATATACACCCCATACAGTACCATATAAACACCTTCAATACCATATACACCCCATACAGTACCATATAAACACCTACAATACCATATACACCCCATACAGTACCATATCAACACCTTCAATACCATATACACCCCATACAGTACCATATAAACACCTTCAATACCATATACACCCCATACAGTACCATATAAACACTTTCAATACCATATACACCCCATACAGTACCATATAAACACCTTCAATACCATATACACCCCATACAGTACCATATAAACACCTTCAATACCATATACACCCCATACAGTACCATATAAACACCTTCAATACCATATACACCCCATACAGTACCATATAAACACCTTCAATACCATATACACCCATTACAGTACCATATCAACACCTTCAATACCATATACACCCCATACAGTACCATATAAACACCTACAATACCATATACACCCCATACAGTACCATATAAACACCTTCAATACCATATACACCCCATACAATACCATATAAACACCTTCAATACCATATACACCCCATACAGTACCATATAAACACCTTCAATACCATATACACCCCATACAGTACCATATAAACACCTACAATACCATATACACCCCATACAATACCATATAAACACCTTCAATACCATATACACCCCATACAGTACCATATAAACACCTTCAATACCATATACACCCCATACAGTACCATATAAACACCTTCAATACCATATACACCCCATACAATACCATATAAACACCTTCAATACCATATTAAAACTTACACAGCTGTTTTCTCCCTGACAGAATCACATTAACACCTACAAGAGTGTATTACCTCTACAGTACCATATTAACTCCTACAGTACCATATTAACACCTACAAGGGTGTATTAACCCCTGCAGTACCATATCAACCACTACAGTATCATATTAACACCAACAAAAGTGTATTAAACTACCATAACACCTACAGTACCATATTAACCCCTACAGTACCATCACCCATACAGTACCATATTAACCCCTTCAAATCTGCATTAATTCCCATTGTTGCATTAATACATACAGGATTTCATTAACACCTGAGGTGTTTGATGAACTCCTACATGGTATCTTTAAACCCTATAAGATTAAATTAACACTTTCTCCTACAGTCCCACATCAAAGTGCCACAGCAACCTCTATAGTCCCATATCAACATCTGCCTCTTCTATTTCTACACCTACAGTCCCACATCATTCCTCACAGTCCCACATTAGTATTAACTCCTAATATTAATTCTCTTCATTAATTATTAAAAATATTAAAAGTAATTTAATAATTAAAACATCAACAAACATTAGCAGACCGAGGTTCCAGACCTTCCCCGGGATCTGTCCTCTCTGCTTTCCTTTCGTTCATTACTCTTGTGTGTATGTATGCCAGTGGTTCACAGTACTGCAGAACATTCTCACCTCACGTGACAAAAACACTCACAGTGGGACACTCGGTCTGTCGACTGTGATTAAACACAACTCCTTTCAAACATTGATCTTTGCAATGCTCCAAACAAACAGCGCAAGTCGGCCCGCGACGTTGTTTCGATTTAGTAAGTAATCTTAAAGTACCAAAGTAGGCATAAAAAACAGTCCTGCATCCAAATATGATGCTCCTGCCCATAATCTTGCATATTTTAATTTCTTTTTCTTAAAAAATATCATGTAACTAAGTCAATCCCTTTTGTCCCACAGCAGCAGCAGCGTATGACTGTTGTGTCTATTCTGATGGGGCTCCATGTGGCAAACTGGTTAAAAGAAATGCCAATAGAAGAGTAATAGAAAATCCAGCAGCAAATCAATTCTGTTTTGAGAGAATATACATAAGAGCAACGGCAATCTAGAAAAAGATACAGTGTTCAAACATTTCTTCCAAATGTTCAGCAGAACTAGCGCTACTGTTAGAATAATGACCAAGGACTAGCCACAATCTAGCTAGACGGATAGTTGGATCGCGATCAGCGTCGCTATTTTACATTATGTTGCGTAGTTTGTGATGGTTGGAGCTCGTAAACACCCAACATTAGATCGACTGGGTATACATTCCATGTTGTAATTTCATATCGCAATTCAAACTCAGACAATGCTGCTTTCATGGCCACCATTTACACCACATCCCAAAACCTTCATAATGTTCAAAGTCATTGATTTTTAATTATGCACACACTTACCCCCAGTTTTACAGTTTAAAAAAGCTTTGACTCACAACATTGTGATCTACACACTCAGTAGTGCAGTAGTTCCCAATCATTATCAAGCCTTCAGTGTTTCTTACTGTTTTTGAACTTCTTCAATCTACATTGTTTGATTCTGGCCTGCTTTCGTTTTTGTCCTGTTTGTGGATCACCCTGATCTTTTGGCTGTTTTTGGATTTTGAACTTGCATTGGACTGTCCAATCCCTGCATCTACATGCGTCACTCTCCTCATTAACATGTCCTGAATGAATAATCAGGATTCTCACTGCTTCTGGGAAGCATTTTTACACATTTGAAGGTCAAGCCAAGGAGTTTTAAAGGCGGGAAGAGAATCTGGAAATACGTTTTTTTAAAATACATTAAAAACAAATTAGTTTCCATCAGGTCTGATCACCAAGGCCTGGAAGAAATCAGACACGGTGGTTGGAAATCTCAGCTTTAGGATATCGCACACCAACGAAAGTCTCAAATAAATCAGGACAAAGTTTAAACAGTCTCTCACTGGTTCTTACTGAAACCAGTCTAGTGCTTTAGGACTTTCTTCTTTTAAATAAAGTCTATCTATCTATAAAATGTATCTTTAGTATGTAAAATAATATCTGAGTTCCTTTACATCTTACACATCTCTTTTACATCCTGCCTCTCATATTAGACATTTACAAGGTTAAGGAGGTTCTAATGATTGTTCTTTTTATCATAAATGTCATTTTTAATCTTTAATTGTGTGACAGCATTGTAGTAATCGAAAGCCACTAAATGCTCGGTTTCATTCTATGATTATCCGAGTCAGCATGTTTACAAAAAAAGTCAGATTAGCAAGACTACTTAGCTGGTTTCATTAATGCAGGGATTACTGTGGTTTGTTTCTGGGTATCTTGAATAGCTGAGGTAATTGTGTAAAAAAAGACATATATATATATATGAGTAAATACAAAATACATTTTTGAATTGATGATTTTTTTTATTAAGGGGAATAAAGCTGTCCAAACCTGCCTGGCTTTATGTAAAAAAGCGTCCAATTACATCAGCCGTAAAGCCAACACCAACATTTCCTAAAAATGACATCATGCCAACAGAGGTGGTATTGTGATGGTCTGGGGTCTGTTTTCCTGAAGGATCATATCGAGCCATCAGTTCATGACCTCAAGCTCAAGTGCACTTGGGTTATGCAGCAGGACAATAATCTGAAACACAGCAGCAATCAACTCTGAATGGCTAAAAAAAAAAAAGGAATGAAAGTTTTGAAGTGGTCTAGTCAAAGGCTGAGCTTAAATCTATTTGAGATGCTGTTGCATGATCTTAAACAGGCCGTTCATTAACGAAAACCCTCCAATGTTGCTGAATTAAATCATTCTGCAAAGAAGAACGGGTAAAAATGTATGTAAATGTATGTGAAAGATTCCTGGTGAGTTATCACAAACTCTGGATTATAGTTGTTACGAAGGGTGGCACAAACAGTTAATAGGTTTTGGGGGCAATTACTATTTCCCCTTGGGTCACGGAAGTTTGGACAGCTTTTTTATTTAATAAATGAAATAATTTGAAAACTGTATTTTGTATTTCCTCATGTTATCTTTGTGTAATATATAAATAGTATATTGTATTATTTTCCTGTTTTAGTTTTATTTTGGTATATAAATTTCAAGTAGTTGCATTTTCATATCTGTTTCATATCAATAGGTTTATACAAATATTTACACACGATCACCTTTAAAATAGTTCCCTTGCACAGCAATACATCGCTCCCGGTGTTTCTGCCGCTTCTAGACGATCATCATGCACAAGTTACCAAACCGTTTTGACATTTTCGGGAGTTGAGCTCGCTGAAGGCCCTCGTGATCTTTCGTCGTCTTCCAGTGATGTTCTTCTGCTCTTGAAGCGCATGTGCCGCTCAAAACACCTCGAACGACTCATTGCAGCATCGCCAAATGTCATGTCAAACATCTCGCAGATTTGCTCAGTTTCATGCAGAATTTCTCTTTGTTCCAACTTGAAATCGCAGACATGGTAACAGACGAGGTCAGAGCAGCACTATTTAGCACCATTCATCTCAAAACTGAGTGGATACCACCTCTTTTACACACACACACACACACACACACACACACACACACACACACACACACACACACACACACACACACACACACACACAGCAAGGTGATGTTTGGTGTTCTTTTTTTCTCTTAAACCTCATGATGAAGCACAAAGTGCACACACACACACACACACACACACACACACACACACACACACACACACACACACACACACACACACACACACACACACACGCGGTTCTTACGCACTGTGTATAACCTTCATTAGCATTGCCTCATTTGAGCCGAATGTGCCGGCTTGGCAAATGTTCAGTTCACTTGTCCTTCTCTTTCTCTCTCGTTCTTCCTGTAATTTTTCTCCATCCTTCGCTCCTCTCCTGACAATCTCTCTCTCTCCCTCTTTTTCATAATCTTCCCCCTTTTCTTTTCTTTTCTTTTCTTTTCTTTTCTTTTCTTTTCTTTTCTTTTCTTTTCTTTTCTTTTCTTTTCTTTTCTTTTCTGGAGTGCCTAATGGAGCACAAGGGCTTCTAGAATCTCCCAACTTAAATATACATTTCATTCGATTATTTACTACCTATTGTCTTTCAGCTTTCAAGAGTTTACAAAGCAAGAGATAAAGAGAGAGAGAGCGAGAGAGAGAGAGAGAGAGCGTGAGGGACAGAGCGAGCCACATAGCGTATTATGTGTGTGTGTGTTTGTGTGCGTATGTGTGTGTGTGTGTGTGTGTGTGTGTGTGTGTGTGTGTGTATGTGTGTGTGTGTGTGTGTGACAGGGGGTAGCCTCTGGTGCATTTGTTATTCTAATGGAGACTCCTCAGCTGTCTGTAGAGCCATTGTGTTACACTCCAGTCAACAGTTCAGTTTCTAATCGGCCCAACAATGCTTCTTTCACACTCTCAAAATAAAATCTCTCTTTCTTTCTCTCTCTCTCTCTCTCTCTCTCTCCCTCTCTCTCTCTCTCTCTCTCTCTCTCTCTCTCTCTCTCTCTCTCTCTCTCTCTCTCTCTCTCTCTCTCTCTCTCTCTCTCTCTCTCTCTCTCTCTCTCTCACACACACACACACAGACACAATCCTTTTCAGTGCTGCACAACACACTGGGAAAAAGACACCAGAGGATACATGGTGCATGTTTGTAGTATTTTAAAACAGGGGCCAAGAAAAAGAGTCCAGCAGTTTCACTGGTCAATAAAAAATGTAAATAATCAGAGTGTAAACCAAACTCAATAACTAGCATGTCTTTTTTTTTTAAACACAGTTACCTCAGCTATACAAGCTACCTGAAAACTAAACACAATAATCCCTGCACTAATGATGCCAGCTAAGCAGTTATCTTGCTAATCCGACTTTTTGTCAGCATGCTAGGATAACTAGAAACTGGGATAATCACACACTCCAAACCGAGCACTTGCATGCTAATAAATAAAGGGTAAACAATCAGATGGGATCTCTAGCAAGATTTGAGCTCGGTGCGAGAGAGACTCAGTAAAACATTTCTGAATAAATTCACCACATGAAAGATTTGTTGAATATTCTGCAGTTCACTCAGTCAACAGGAAGTTTGAATCTTTTACATTTCCTGAAGGTCATAATTTACTTCGCTTTATTTGGTGTTGTGACTTTTAAAGCATATAAACGCTATTACACAGTTAAAGATAAAAAATTACTTCTATAATAAAAATCATTAGAACTGCCTTAATGTCTTTGCTAATACATGGATGCTCGTTAATAAATTTTTTTCTTTTTAATTATTTGTCATTTGTTTAAAAATTTATTTATACCATCACATACTGTAGACTACATGGACAAAAGTATTGGGACAACTGATTTTTAAAGCAATCTGTGTTTTTTTCCCAAAACTGTGACTACAATGTTGAAGGAACACAACAGTAGGAAATGTTTGTGGGTGCTGTTGCATGACTTTTCCCTTCACTTGAACTAGAAGATCCAAACCAGTTCCAGCATGACATAGGCTTCACATAGGTTGAGTGGAAGATCTGCTATAGAGCTCCAACTCTATTCATCACCTTTGCTATAAGTGTTTAATTCTGACTGATCCCCAGGCCTCCTCACCTCACCTACATCAGTACCTGATTTTACTAACACCCTTGATGAGCACAAATCCTCACAGAATCTAGTGGAATATCTTCTCAGAAGAGTGGAGGTCATTATAGCAGTAAATAGAAACCAAGTGTACAATGGGATGTTAAAAAGGCACATAGAATCTTGTGCTCATGTGTCAACACAGTTTTTGTGCATATATTGTATGTATAAAAGGGGCAGTTTGTCATTTATTTTTTATTTTTTATTACTTGACTGTAAGTGGAACTACACTCATGTGGTGAAAGATCTGGATTGCAGAACGCTCAGTTCAGCACCTGGACTCTATGAATCCATGCTGTTGTGATAGATGCAATGGTCCCAGTTTTTTGTTGTTGTGTTAGAGCTATCAAATTAAAATATGACCCTATATTTGCAGTCGGGGAAAAATTGTCTATAGCATCTAGATATAGCATCTATATAGAGCACTAACTATATGGAACAGGTTGATTGATTTTAATTTTTTTATATGGCGTAAAATGTAGCATCACAGTTAGCTGGCTAGCTTAATCCTAACACAAGACAAGCACAGAAAACAACATGAAAATGAAAATCATGGTAATACAGAAAAGTAAAAAATAAATAATAATCAAATTCCTAGACTGGTTCTAGCTAGTTCCAGACTCCTAATATTACAAGAAGATTAGTAAACTACCTCTGCCATAAAGTTACAATTTTGTCATGGTTGCATTTTTTCAACAGGCTGATGCTCCTAAACACACATCAACATGAGACCAAATTCAGACAAAAAACTTATCAATCCTGGACAGCTACTATTTTGGGCCTTAGTCCCACAAAAAGTAGAGGATGGATATATCGTCCCAAACACAAACACACACACACACACACACACACACACACACACACACACACACACACACACACACACACACACACACACACACATAAATGGTATATTTTACACATGGCCAAACAGAATAGAGTGAGAGCTATCTGGCTTCAGTAGCGTTTAACCTATTTGTGTGTGTGTGTGTGTGTGTGTGTGTGTGTGTGTGTGTGTGTGTGTGTGTGTGTGTGTGTGTGTAAGCATGAGTAAGGTCGTAGTAGCTTGTGGTGCCTCAGGCGAAGCAGTTAGCATGCAGCTCAGAGTCCAGCAGAGTCTTACTAGAGGGAAGGAAAAAAAGAGACTACACACAGAGAAATCTCTCTCTCTCTCTCTCTCTCTCTCTCTCTCTCTCTCTCTCTCTCTCTCTCTCTTTTTCTCACACACACACACACACACACACACACACACACACACACACACACACACACACACACACACACACACACACACACATTGTAAGAGCAGGCCATGCTCGATTCAACCTTATACATAAATGCACATCACCATATCAATGTGTATTATGGATTGTGTGTGTGTGTGTGTGTGTGTGTGTGTGTGTGTGTGTGTGTGTGTGTGTGTGTGTGTGTGTGTGTGTGTGTGTTTGTGTGTGTGTTTTATATATAGTTTTTTTCGACACACATTTTTACATGAATGTATGACTCTTCATCCTGTAACGCTGACCATATTGTCCATCTTTCAAAGCTTCAGTTTCAACATTTACATATGTTCAGTATCAGGCCATTCTCACTATTTCCACTTTCTATTTTATACACATGAGTTCCTAAGTGTATAAAAACATCTGGAAACTGTTGTTAAAAGTAGATGGAATGCTATCGCCCATACCAACTTCAGACTTCCTCAATTTTAACATTTGATACGTTTTCTATGTTTTACTGTGAATTAAATTTGGGTTTTTAAAATTAGCAAATCATCGCATTCTGTTTGTAATTTAAACATTTTTTACATTTACAGCTTTTTAGGAATTACAGTAGTATAATGGTGCTAGTAAAGTATAACAGCAGAGTGAACTACATTTACGCGTGTGTGTGTGTGTGTGTGTGTGTGTGTGTGTGTGTGTTGTATGCGTAATTCTTTAGATGTACAGGAGAAAAAGAAAGTGTAATTTGAGGAGCTCTGAATAAAACACGTTGTGGTGCACCTGAGCATTATTTCCGTTAACATTTACGGGAATCGAGGCACTGCTCTACAGACCACCTCTTACAGGTAGCCTTGGGTTTGGTAGCACATTTGCAAGCTTCCCGCTTTACATGACTTACTTATGTTTCCATCTCAAGCGTTCTCTGTTTCGGTCTAAACTGGCAACATCAAAGCCTGCCAAGAAATCTCGCCTGTATTGTTCATTATTACCCTGGGGGTTTTTGCTGGTTGCAAAAGTTCTCCCAAAATGACTCTAAAATGCCTCTGGTGAACTCTAACCCCTATCCTTAGACGTTTTATTTTTTCCAAAAACAAATGCACTGCTGTCCTCCTTCAACCCGTTTACATTACAAAATGTTTAAAATGCTCTAGAGTTAAGAGAAAAAGTAGAAAGTCCGCATTGTAGAAAGTCTATATATCTTTAAGTCTATAGTCCTGACTCACTTCATCCTTTTATCGAGTCGTCTATCAGGCCTCTATCGAGACGGTAAATTATTGGACTGGCCCTGAAGATGTCAAGGTGCTAAAAAAACAATATTGGGACCCAGGATGTAATCCAGCACTTTTTCTCTTCACTTCTCTCCACTGACCTGCAGTTCATCTGAGGATGGAGTTTCAAGTTTGATCATTTTTAAAACCCTAGTCCTCAATGGGCCACTGCTACGCCTTATATTGTCAATTTGCTCGGTCCTCACAATTTATTTTAGACCTCGGAGGCGCTTGGAGATCCGTTACCTTCTATTGCTTATTTCTATTGTTCACTTTCTCCACCTTCAAACTCACCTACATTTGATTTATCCAAAGAAAACACGTGTTCATACAGGTCACTAATAATAATAACTCCTGTATTATTGGTGTACATGTCTCTTAGCACTGTGCGCTGCTTCAACCTAGAAGCTAGCTCTTTTCAGAAAAAAGAAATCCCATATTTCCTATTTATTCCACTGGTTATAACGCAAATCACGCCTTGTGTAGGAAATTGTGAATCACGAGATGTTGTGTAATTTTGCTTATAAAGCTGAAGAGCACAGAATTAATGAGCTAATAATTAATTCCAGGCAACCAGGAACCGGGGATTAGTTCAAATATGATCAAGTGAAAGTGTCATTAAAACAAACAAACAAACAAACAAAGTTTTATGACAACACTTTCTCGAAAATATGTTGGAAAGGATATAAATGATACTTATTATTATTTATCATTATATTTTTTAACATTATCATTATTATTATTATTATTATCATCACCACCGCTCCCTTGAATTCACATATTTAATCAATCAGAAGCATCTGTTCTGTTTAATTTTAATTAAAAGTTATATATAAATAATAATAATAATTAATGCTTTGAAACTAATAAAATGTTTAGAATATTCTTAAAATGATTGCTGCCTATTTTTTGTTGGCAAAACATATATAAGTGAATATAAAATATATTCAAAAGTGAAATATT
>JBCEWE010000127.1:1538461-1548461 GCA_039877035.1 Silurus lanzhouensis | reverse complement strand
CCAGGGCCTTAGCAAAGTTTAGTACCGAGTGGTTACACAAAGTTACACCAAATGAAACTACTGTGGGCTGCATCAAATGCTACCAGATGATATTCAAGAGGTTATACAAAATGATACAACTGGGGGTACACCAAATGATACCAATTGGTGTCCACCAAATGATAATACTGAAGGGTACACCAAATGATACTACTGGGGGGTACACCAGATGATAGTACTGAAGGGTACACCAAATGATACCAAATGATACTACTGGGGGGTACACCAAATGATAGTACTGAAGGGTACACCAAATGATACTATTGGGGGGTACACCAAATGATACCAAATGATACTACTGGGGGGTACACCAAATGATACTACTGGGGGGTACACCAAATAATACTACTGGGGGGTACACCAGATGATAGTACTGAAGGGTACACCAAATGATACCAAATGATAGTACTGACGGGTACACCAAATGATACTACTGGGGGTATTATCATTTAGTGTACCCCAAGTAAAATTAATGAGAGGTACACCAAATTACACCAAAATATATTACTGTGGGTTTCACCAAATAATACCAAATGGTATTTCTTACCTTATTTACATCAGAACCTGAATTTACAGCACAAATCTCCACAAAATTTAGTGGAACATCATCCCAGACTAGTGGAGGATATTAGAACAGCAAATAGGAACTCAATGTGGAATTGAAAGGACCTACTAATCTTATGCTCAAGTGTCCACAAACCTTAGGTCCTCACTATTACACAGTTATAAATGATTATATTCCTATTTGTGAATTATAATAGAATGTAGTTACATTTGAACCTAAAGCTAAACCTAAAGTCACATAAAGCTACATAAATCCGATCCAAGAATTCAACATTATTTCTTTACGTCACTGTTGTTAGGTTTGTAAACACTGATCAATTAGCTTACCGTGATTCGGTGTTAGCCGTAGATCTCCCCCCTGTGGTCATCCTTAAAACCTCAAATCCTCAAAACTTCAAAATAGCAGAACAAGGTTCTCACGATAAGAGCGGCTGATTGGTTGACGAAGAATGAAGAGTGCTCCCTGATAGGCCGGATGATTTATGGCTGTCATGGAGACGATCTCTCTTCACATTCAGAAGAGTTTATCTGAGCGCCAGAGAGCTTTAAATCTTAACCGCCTCAATTACCACAAGTCAGCATTTTAGACTGCATTCTGTATGATAAATGATTCGACATGGATATCGTGACAGTGAGCAGGGGAGGTTAAGAATACTGATAGTAGCTTCAAAATAGAGGGATGTGTGTGTGTGTGTGTGTGTTATAACAAGTCAATTAAAGTACACATGTAATAAGAATTAAAGCTGGAACTACTCTCAAAGAATGACTCAAGAATATAGGAATAAATTTTTTGGAGTGTTTTGGTATTATATTATTGAAACTAGCATGATTAGCTGAGAGGGAACAATGAAAGGGAGAGTGTGTGTGTGTGTGTGTGTGTGTATAACTCCATTCATGGCCTGATAAAGACATAGTGCCACTCTAGATGCATGTCAAAGAGAATTTGGGGTGTAGATTAAATTATTATGTCTGTGTGTGTGTGTGTGTGTGTGTGTGTGTGTGTGTGTGTGTGTGTGTGTGTGTGTGTGTGTGTATGGAAATTGTGTTTACATTCTTGAACCATGCTGACAGGCTGCGAGTGAGTGTCTCGCTCTGAAACGACAATTCAAGCATATAGATTCGATTCGCTCGAGAATAGACTTCCTTCTGTTTTTCACTTACTAAACACACACACACACACACACACACACACACACACACACACACACACACACACACACACACACACACACACACACACACACAGCCTCCTGCTATTATAGGGGGCCCCTGCTGAGTAATTATGTCCTTCAGGGGGCCAAAACTTTTCCCATGGCACTTATTGCTGGGGCTACACACTCGCATTTTCCTAAACAATACCAGTCGTCCACTTCCTAAACCCACACACACACACACACACACACACACACACACACACACACACACACACACACACACACACACACACACACACACACTCTTTCTCTAGCTGAAGTGGGGAAGTGTGACCTAGTGCTGCTTTGAGCTGCTGTTGTCAGGAGTACATCACTTTCATTTAGTCCAAACACACACACACACACACACACACACACACACACACACACACACACACACACACACACACACACACACACACACACACACACACCTCTCATCCCATTACACATGCTTGAGAAGTGCTCCCTCTATTTTTTCCCTTCACTGCCATTCTGTCGTTCTCCCACAGACCCGCCCCAAAGACAGACAGACACACACACACACACACACACACACACACACACACACACACACACACACACACACACCCTTTGCTTCTTGGCTCTTAGCTGTGTGCGTGTGTGCGCGTGTGTGCGTGCACGTTTGTGTGTGTGTGTGTGTGATTTATTACCAGTGGATGGAAATTCATTTCAGAAGCTGTTTAATTGGCCTTAAAACAGCTCGTGTTCAGAAGCCAGTCCTACACAGAGATGCCACCTGTTGCACAGCATTGTGGGTAAAAATATCCCCGAGCCCTGAATGCATCAGACTCGAGTCCTTTTTCCACCTACATGGTTCTGTTGCTTATTCAGGGAACCAGCGATTTTTTTTCCTCTTGTACTGGCTTACTCGAGTGGAACAATTATATAATCATTCACAAAAAACCCTCAGCTTCTAATTCTTATCATTTCAAGTTTAAAGGTGATTATTGAAGTCATTTCCCTGTAAAAGTCAGTCTAAAAGCAACACAAACACAGAGAGTCGCTTTATACAACTGCTGCATCAATGTTTAGACACTGTTTATGTCAAAACTCTATTGAGAATCATGCTAAGTCCTTATTAGCCAGGTGGGAACATGAGAGGCAGGTGAGGGAATGAAAAGAAAAGAAAACTGATTATTGATGAATAATAAAAAAAAAAGTATGGCATTTTATTTATTAATTAAAAATATGAATAATTATACCAGAGTTTATTAACAAAAATATTAATGTAAATAAATAAATAATAAAAGAATACAAAAAAATAATAATGAAAATAACAAAGAAATAAGTAAATAATATAAAATGTGAATATAAATGTTTTTATGTATTTATTAAAGGGTCTGAATTTTGAAATTGTTATGGTATGGTTAAGGTAAATGGGGCTTTTTAACAAGACACGTACATTTACAGCACATAGAAATTATTCTTTCACATATATCCCAGAGATAGTTAGTAAGCTGGCATCAGAGCGCAGGGTCAGGTATGGTACAGCATTCCTGGGGCAGAGAGAGTTAAGGGCCTTGCTCAAGGGCCCCAAGAGGGGCAGATTGGCAATACTGAGGCTTGAACCTCTAACCTCTTGATCAGTAAACCAGAGCCTTAACCTTTCCTTTAAGATGAATAATGATAGTAGATAATAAAAAGAATAAGAACTAAAGAAACATGGTGGTGGTAGCTTGACCCTGTTACACTCCCCTGCAACTGATCCCCCCTAAACTGCACAACCAACTGTTTTATTTTTTACTAACGCTGTAAGAGATATTATATGCAGTTTGAGAATGCATGCGCTCAACCGACTCATCGCACCATGATATAAATTCTTATATAAATATTGATACGAAAATAGCTTGGCTTGTTGTCATGGCGATGAAACAACACCGGCGCTTCCTCGGGCCACAGCGTTTCGTTTTAAGATTAGGCAGCTCTGACACCTTGTTAGTGGAAAAGTGCTGTAGGTGAAGACGCAAACGGCGAGCTGCTGGAGCATGAAGGAGAGACGGGAGGAAGAAAGGCGTGGGGTGGAGAGCGCCGACCTTTCAGCGTTATCGTGAAGGCTTTGTGCTCTTGCGTCTGAAAGCTCGCATCGCTGCGTATAACCACACGACTGTAACATGCACAACAGTCTCGCCCAAAAATTCCACTTCCTGTTTGCTCGTCTATACGTATTCTACAGGAGGAAGTAGATTATTTTAGCAGGCCTTTTTTCAGAGACAGATAGAAATGCAAGAGAAGAGAGGAAGAGAGATGAGGAGATAAGAGAATGAAGCCCAGATCAGATGGAATAGAGCAGAAAGTGAGAGAAGGTGTCAAATTAATGGGAGAACAAGTGGAGAAGAAAATAAAAGACAGATAATAGAGATCAGAAAAAAAGGAGGGATAAAATAAAACGAGGAGACAAGAGAGAATGTAGGAGAAAAGAAATGAGGTTGGAGAAGGAGGGGAGAGCGAGAGAAGAAAAGGAACGAGAAATAGATGGAGGAACTGTGGGAGGAGAGAGGAAAAAATGAGACTGTAAAGGAAAAAGAGGAAAGTGAGAAGGATGGGAAGAGAAGAGACAGACAGAAAAAAAGATGAGACAAAAAATTACAAAAGAAAAAATAAAGAAATGGGAATAAGTGTGAAGGAATAGAGAGAACATGAGACAAGAAGAAACTAAATGAAAGAAAGACAAGGTTAAGAGGGAAGGAATCTAAGAGAAGTACAAAGGAGAGAAGAAAAGACAAAAGACAACTAATGAGAAAATTCGAGACAAAATGAGACAAAATGAAAAGAAGAAAAGAGAAGAGAGATAACTGGAAAAAAAGAGAGAATGGTGAGAGAAACAAAATTAAGAGAAGAGAAAGGGAAGTCATGAGAAGGACAATTAAGTAGTAGACATGAGAGAGGACAGATAAAGAGAAAGGACATGAGGAGATAAGTGAAAGAGAAAGGAGGAGGAAAGAGAGATGAGGTGATGGAAACAAGTGGAGGTAAAGAATCGGAAGTGAATGTTGTGGGAAAAAAATGAAGGCGTTTAAGGCTCTATACCATACAGCAAATATCATTCATAGCACAGACTAATGCATTAACCACACTGCTGTGCAATTATGCAGCGTCGGCATTACACACACACACACACACACACACACACACACACACACACACACACACACACACACACACACACTTTATCACCCGAGTCGAGGTCTGTCACACTAAATTACAGTGCCAATAAGACCTGCGGCCCAAAACACTGGGGCAGCAAAGCACACACACACACACACACACACACACACACACACACACACACACACACACACACACACACACACACACACACACACACTTACTTCTTTATATACTCCAGGAATGCATGAGTGCATTCTTACTATTTAAAATGATCACACATTTTAAAACACACTGCATCTTTCCATATAATCGTTCCATCTTTCTTCCTCCAGCTTTCCTTCCCCCTCAATCCCTCATCCATCCATCCATCCATCCATCCATCCATCCATCCATCCATCCATCCACCCATCCTTCCATCCATCCACTTCCCTGCCTGTCTGTCTCCTTCCTATCTATTTTTCTATCCATTTATCTCTCTTTCCTTTAATCCTCTCTCTCTCTCTCTCTCTCTCTCTCTCTCTCTCTCTCTCTCTCTCTCTCTCTCTCTCTCTCTCTCTCTCTCTCTCTCTCTCTCTCTCTCCATCCATCTGGAGCGGTTCAGTATAAAGCTCTCCAGTAAACAGATACGATGAAAACAAGGACGCCGACCGTCATAAATGAAAAGCAGTGTGTTAGTGTCAGCTGGTCCACAAGGGCTCATAAAAAACAAAAACATAAAAAAAACAAAATTTTTTTCCATTTTCAATTTTACAGCATTTTTATGGCAATTGAGCCACGGAGACATTTGATTGGTTTTCACACACTGGTGCAAGACAAAGTAAATAATGTCACTGTGGTTTCCCTCACCAGGCTTCCTCTCTCTCTCTCTCTCTCTCTCTCTCTCTCTCTCTCTCTCTCTCTCTCTCTCTCTCTTTCTCTCACTCCCCCCCCCCCCCCCCCCCTCTCTCACACACACTTTAAATTGAATTAAATAAGACGCATTCGGCAGCTTTTTGTGCAACCAGCAAGCGAACCCCAGAGATATAAATGTTAAACAAACAAGTGCTCTGCTCATTTGATCATAATTTTGTTAAAGATGAACATATTTCACATCCAATGCTACAACCACTAATCTACCACCTCCCCAGCCAAAGATCAGGATACAAATATATACAGGTAGTTACGATGGCTTGACTTATTGACCAATTTACTTATTCATCGATTTACTGATCTTATAATGACGATAGCAGTAAAATAGTTATTTATATATTTATATATATTAACATTCTCATGCGACATTTTAATTTTCGTACGCATCTCCTGCCTTGTGAGAGATCAGATGTCTTAGTGTTAGAGGACATTTTTCCTGTGTTTTATTTTTAAGCCCAGTTTTAACACGTCCTGCTCCGTCATCCACTCGTGAACCGGCGCTCCTGTACCCTCTGGCACATCAATATATTCTGTACAGTTTATACACTACGGTAATGTAAATTGCTCTGTTTTGCTAAATGTTGTACTGTTTATTAAACTGTTTACATATTACACTATATAACCTCATACTGCTCACTCTTTAAGACTCCTAGTTAGACCAGGCCATGTCTCGACTTACGATATTTTCAAGTTACGATGAGGTCATCAGAACGCATCTCCATCCTAACTCACGGACCACCTGTATATAAAGTTTATTACAAAGCTTGCACAGAATACGCTGCTCCCATGCAGAAAACAAACTCAAATCCATGCAGAACGAATAGAAAGGTTAGTTACAGAAGAGAGCTAGAGACAGATGATTGCACTGCAGTTCACATCAGCCACAGGTACAAATAAGATGCTGATTTTACATGAATGTATGATTTCTTTTTAACAGCATCAAAAATTTGATTCGAAAAATAATATATTTTTTGTTGGGGTTAACAGTCAAATTTCCATCTTGGTTTCAAAATTTCATTCGGTTTGGACCGATAGACAATAAAAGTGAAGAGACGGATGGCTATTCAGCCAAATGTTATTTCATTTTGTATTTGATGGCTAGTAACTTAGTTTTCTCAGTTGCTTTGGAGCGTTTCTCAGACCAGAAATGAAATTCATAAAAGTACTTGTTCAACTTCTGCATCATGTGGTCATTCATCATGAAAGCAATTCTTGTAGCTTTGATCAACATTCGAATGCTTTTGTACATTCATGTAGTTGATTGTGTACAATTGTCTGTTTCCTACGTTATCAGTTGGTCATTTCATGCTGATCAAAATATAATATATTGGTTTCCCCTGAAACAGTTTAAACCCCCAAAACATCTCACCATCAGTTCATTGAATGCAAAATGCTTAAACCAGTTGTCAGAATCAAAAACTTTTTTTTGTGTAAATGTGTCTTGAATTGATGAATTGTGCAGACGAATCTTGAAGGTCACTAATGAAGGCGAATTCTAGTTCTCTAAAATAGGCCAAAAGTGAATCTCGTGAACCTTCAGTTGGCGACAGCAAAACACAGCTCCAAAGCAGCTGAAAAAAACTGTAATAATTCAACTGCCTAGTTATTTCTCTGAAATTCACCTGAAAAGGTTGTTTGTACTCATGAAACTCAACACGTCTTCATGCTACTTCACTTACTTATTTAATTCATTCTAATATCTAACGCTTAAAGAAAATGGTTGTTATTGCTACATACACCAGCACTGTACAGTGAAATCCTATTCCATTTGAACTTCCTTGTTAGCCATCTGTGGTCAGAGAACCGAGTCTGCCATTATACAGACCTTGTGAAGTAGAGAGGTTTAAAGGTGTTGCTCAAGGTTCCGTCTGTGGCAGCTTGGAGGTGCTGGGGCTTGAACTCACAACCTTTAACCACTGAGTCATCAGTGCCCCCAAAGTCCTGGCTACATGCCAGCTTTGTACTGGCCACCAGCCAAAACCCTAGTCCTGACAGACCCTATGAATTTTACGGCTTGCAGGCTGTTGGGAATGCAATCAATATACAAGGGGAAAAAAAGTTTCTTGGACTACATGCCTTTTACATGACGTAGTATAACTTGTATGATACACTGCATTACTTCAGCATTTACATACTAATAGCCAGAGATGGTGAAAATACACACACTGAAGTACTGAAGTAGAAGTTCAAATACTCATTTTTATATTCTTTATATACTCATATATCATACTCAAATTTCACAAATGTATTTATTCGATTGCATATTTGATTTATATTGATTGCAAGAGACCTGACAGGATTTACACTTTTACTGTGCTGTATTACTGTTTGTTTGTTTCCTGGTTGTTCATAGTCAGAAAGTGTAATTCTGTTTGTTCTGTCTGTCGCTAATTGAAGGTTCACGAGATTCATCGTTGACCTGTTTTAGAAAACTAGTTGTTTAATGGATGATCTGATTCCGTTCACTCGCCTTCATTAGTGACAATCAAGATTCATCTGCACAATTCATCAATTTAAGACACATTTAGAAGAAAAACTTCAATCTTCTGCTGGAGATGATGTATGTGGAGGTGCAGTTGTGGCTACAGTGAAAGGAGACGTGTTGAATTGTGTGCATTGGGTTTCTTGCTTTAGTGATGACCTTCATTCTCACTGTATGAGATTCCTGTGTGCTCAGTTTTACTTTATAATATTGATGGTTTCTAGAGCCGTGGCGTTATAATGATGGTATTAAAAGGTGGATTGAATCAGGCAGGACACCACTGAAGGACTCGGTGTGAAATACACGGCCTGCCACTGATGTATTACATAACTGATGTTTAAAAAACAGCTAGAATGAAAAAAGGTACACATGGTAAGATTTTGGTCAGGAATTGTAGAAGGCGGCAGAAGTCCAAGGCATAACAAGACAGAGGTGAGGCTGATGTTGTGATAGTGAGATAGTGAGTCATGTGATGAGCTCATGTGATGTGCAGGGGCTGATGGAGAGTATAGTTGCTTGTAGTCCTGAGAAATTATCAGTTTGTGTGTGTGTGTGTGTGTGTGTGTGTGTGTGTGTGTGTGTGTGTGTGTGTGTGTGTGTGTGTGTGTGTGTGTGCAAAACCCATGTAAATAGCGGAGGAACTACACTACCATGACCCACTAGTTAATCTTGGTGTAACAAATCGCATATTTATGAGGTGGTATAAAATGATTTCCTGACTAGCTCTGTTTACAAAAAAAATTACTTTATTTATTTATGTTTACACACTATCACCATCAAAATAGTCTCATCGCACAGCAAGACAGCACCTCCCAGCGTTCCTGCCACTTCTGGAACGTATCCTGGAAGTCTTCTTTTCGAAGCACCTTCTGCTATTCGCGCTGGATTTCCGCAATGGTGTCAAAACGGCGACCTTTGAGCTGGATCTTCATCTTCAGAGGATGTGAAGATGTCACAAGACATGTACACTGGAGCTTCTGTACTCCAGGGGCACTGTACCATGGCTGATACTGGGCTCAGACACCAGCCTCCTAACATCATTTGCTGTAATTTAAATGTGGTGAGTAAAAAGCTCCTTTTTCCTGAGGTGATTTTTGGAACTGTTCTGTTCTGCAGCAAGACCAGTGGTCACTGTACACTACATCAATTCAGGTTTAATTCTGATGATAAGAGAGATAAGATAGATTCACAAGGTGCTTTCTCTCCAAACATTAGAAATATGGTTTCCTGACGAACAGCTTCACCGCACCCCTCGAGCCTGTCTTTTAATTCTGCAGCGTTTTTATTTATTCTTTTGAACACCAGGCTGTCCATTAAGTCTGCTCGATCCTTCACAGAGCATGGAATGATTCATGTGTTGCCTAATTGTAGACAAATTACTTCATTTCAGATGGTTTTGATATTTCATTTTAAGACTTGATTACTCTTTCTCCCCCCTCCCTCCCTCTCTTTCCTCTCCTGTTTTTAAAAGCCGGGACAGTTTCTCTTTCGCACAAGGGTCTGTCGTTTGTCTCCAGCGCACTGCGCATACACAACGAAGCCTTACCGACCGCGCTCAAGATTGATTTCATAAATCACTCGCTCGTTTGTAATGGCTTCCTTTCTCCTGCTCGTGGCCCGCCATCTTTTTTTTTTCTCTTTCTTTTAAGCCACCAGCAAAAATTCCTTCAATAAATGGCAC
>JBCEWE010000127.1:1530961-1533461 GCA_039877035.1 Silurus lanzhouensis | reverse complement strand
AAGATCAGATGACTTGGTTCCTTAAATGTCGTTCATTAAAATGACTAAATCTTTTCTGAGTCATTCAGTCGTTTGGTTCCTTTGATCAGAAATAAAATTAAATAAGCAGATCCACCAACACATCTACATAAACAAACTGTGACTAGAGCTCCAAGAACATATATATTTATATATAACTGCGTAGCGTCTATCGGAGTCACGTGACAAAAGAACGAACGACTCAGACTAGAAGAGTGTAAAGATAAACTACTCCATTCTGTTTCCTCTACAGAACCTACTGAGATTTTGCGATTCTCTGCTCATGTGCGTTTAGTAGAAAATGAACGAATCACTCTTAAAGACAATTGAGTCACATTAAAGACTTGTTTAAAATGAATGAAATCACTCATGAACGACTCATCACTACTGTGTTATAGTAGAGGTGCTGCTACATGCTCGATATTTCTGACCCTTACAGACTCATCTTTGGGCAGCTGCAGAACCACGGATTCTTGATATTTTGCAGCTTACCATATGTCCTGCATGTAGAGCACTGGCAAGGAAAAATGTTTTATAGTACAACTTGAAATCCCAAGTCCACAACCTTTCACTTGATGCCATAGCCTGAAGCTTTTTTTCTCTACCTTCTTTGCTAGTTCTCTTTCTGCTAGCTTCCCAAACCCATGTACCTGAGAAGATATGAGGTTGCTATTCAAATGAAGCCTCTTTCCTTCAACTGCATGATCTCTACAATTATGTTAGGATCATCTCCTTGTTAAAAAAAATTATCGTCATGTCTGATGAGTTTGGTGTTGCCCCAGAAAAACTACTTGTAGCTTTCTGATTTTGGTAAAACTCTTGTTGACCTCCAGGTTGCTGGTCTGCATCTGCCTGCCAGTTTACTCAGGACCTCGTTATGCTTCCACAGGTACAGTATCACCCCTGAGACAACACAATCATGAACCCTGTGTGTGTTAAGAGTGTTACAGGAAGTGTGACTTGCCTCACAGCTGGTCCACTGGAAGGACAGATTTGGTGGGATCACCCTACAGGTTTATTTATTATTATACAGGTTTCCCACACTGTCCATTGCCCCGGGGCTCTTAGCATATAGCCTTCATCTTGTTCCACTGTATCTACACCCTTGTTCCCTCTGAAACTATGAACACATAGAGACTATCAAGGGACAAAGAAATGGGTGTTTATTATTATTATTATTATTATTATTATTATTATTATTATTATTATTATCATCATCATAAAAAAATTCATATATTGTAGACTTTTAAAAAATTACAAAAAAACTAAAGTAGCTTTCTCACACACATACACACACATACACACACACCTCAAGCTTTGTTCTCTCAATTACATATATACACCACATGCTGCACAAATGTGTTACCATCGTCACCTGTTTCTGACACCCGCCCACAGCAGTCACACACAAACACTAACATCTGTCTTCTATGGCAGTTTGAAAGAGTGATAAAGAGTATATGATTGATGCACATGCTAGTGCACATGTATGTCTCTCTGTGTGTGTGTGTGTGTGTGTGTGTGTGTGTGTGTGTGTGTGTGTGTGTGTGTGTGTGTGTGTGTGTGTGTGTTTGATGAATGAAGGGGTGTGTGACATTTGTACCAAACCCCCCTAAAAAAAAACAACTATTCGCTCTAAAGTGAGCCGATATGAACATGTTGAATACACTCAGAAGCTCTAATGTTGCAGTATTATCATGCTTAATGCTCATTTCCAATGTATTTAAACCAGCAAAATCAGAAATAATACTGAATATGTGTTCAGTCCATTACTGTCCAGTTGAGAAAGAGCATGGGTTACGTGGGTCTACGAGGGTTTCCGAGGGTTTAGGAGATCTGAGATTATTCGTTTTTTGCTGGTCAAAAATTCTGAGTTACAATCATTATTCAAATGCATCCTAAATTTCTTGGCAACCAGGTACCTTATACTCAGCAGATCTCATTATACAATCAGTCTACATATCTTCACATGAACACCCCCACCACAATATCCAAATAAAGCACTGACGATATACACGTGTGAACAAGACCGAAAAGAATTTTTGATCTAAACGAATCCAGACCCACAGAATCCAATTGTTGCTCAAATGACACACTCGGGTCCTGCATTCTGCGAGGCGCTCAGGAAGAGGAAGAGATTCTTTTGTCCAAAATCTTTCAAGGAGCTTGTTGTTCTAAAAGTGGTGTTTCACAAATAAAGACTGCAGACTCTGAAAAAGCAACGTTTAAGTTTTTTTTTGTCCTTCACCATTCTTCTTACTTTTTAATTATGGCACTTATTTTGCATAATTACGTTTAATTGCGTGTATATTTTAGATACCATATCATATTCTCTCTATGTGTTAAAAAATATACAACTTTCCTCGACGATTACGAATGTGTGTGTGTGTGTGTGTATGTGTTTATATACAAATTCTCAAATTCTAGAAATATCAGATGTACTTGAAAATGAGCTCATGTGTCTCCCAGTTCTCTTGATCGT
>JBCEWE010000127.1:1523461-1528461 GCA_039877035.1 Silurus lanzhouensis | reverse complement strand
AATTATTTTTTTGAAACCGCAATTATCATTCTGTTCCACGAAGAAGAACAACTTGTGGCTGGAGATGAATATGTATGTAATTTGGGAAGAATTGAGTGATTTTCAGCCAGTTTCACTTCCATATCTCAGCTGAGCCCATTACCATTTTCATCGACTGAAACAAAAACAACCGAGTTTTAAGGCTCATGATGAACAAGCTCTCTGATTCATTTTGTTTTGGTTTGTTCTTTTTTTATCTTCATTAAAAAGTGAGTTTCAGAAAAAAAATAGAAATCAAAACAACAGGTTTAAATATCACCAGATCTGAACGTTTATAGCTGTCGTAGTAAAGGACTCACTAAAAACACTTCAAATATTTAAACATAAGGAAAAAAAATCATTCAAACCACATTAATTGAATGATTTATTCATTTATTTATTTATAGACATTTATCAGAAGAACCTGCATGACTAGCGTAGGTTTAATGTAGGACTAATTCCTAGTGTGAATTCTTTTTAATTGGAGACACTGTGCAGTTGGGAATGGTTCCACATCAATAGCCTAAAGATTCCATGAAGTTACTGAGCCACTCGAGAACTTTGAGGATGGATTGGGAGTGTAATTAATATAAACAGTCTGCTACAAGGATTTAGGATTGCAGTTTGCTTGAACAGTTCTGTATTTAAGCTCCATCACTGAGGAGTGCATTTCAACAATGAATAAACTGTCATGAATGGACATTTATGATGAGGATGAGTCTGGATCCTCTTAATGTTTCTTCCTCATGAAGTCTCAGGGAGTTTTTCCCTGCCACAGTCGCCACTGGCTCACTGAGAGTTAAACTTACAGTTATAAGGTTCAAACCTATAGGCAATAAACCTTCACATAAATTATTTATAACAGCATTATCTCTGTGTAGCTGCTTTGAGACTATGACTATTGTTAAAAGTGCTCTACAAATACAAATTATGGTAATTAAATTTATATTTTAGACCTAGATTTAAGATTTTTTTAATATATATTTATTTATATAAATATTGACAGCAATCTTAGTAAAATAAAATGAAAATGTGCTCACAAAATGATTTAACATTATGTATTACATTAATTAAGATTATATATTTTCTTTATAAAAAGCATCCAAAACATTATGGGTAAACTGGAGCATTATTTTTTTTTTTTCAATATTTTTATCTTCTAGGGGGAATGATATAGGAGGTATTTCATGAAAAACCTTTTTAGACCTTTGGAAAAACGTGAAAGGATTTTCTTTAATTCTTTTCATTGTATTTGACATTTCTGTTGAATTTTGTTTGTAGCAAATAATGCACTTTATCACAATAATAACTAATAGAAATAATATAATAATATCAGGGTAACAAATATTTAGCTTGCTAACCATATTCACATTTACAATAAAAATGGTCTTAAAATACTAAAATTCTTCAGAAACATTAATATCAATTGAAGGAAAGTGAAATATACCGGCTCTGAGAGCAGCTCTGAGTATATACTATATAAAATATACAGATTTTTTAACCACAAAATAACAAGAAAAACAATATTCCTGCTACAACAGACATTTCTAACATTATCTAACACAGACTACAAATTGTAGCCAGAGCCCAGGCTAGAAAACAGGAGCTTGGTTTCAGTCAAGTCGCTGCAGTGGTTAATAAACAATGACAGGACCGCAGATCACCTGAGGTCACTCTCCTTCTCCCTTTCCTTCAATCCCTTCTCCTCCTTCACTCTGTTTTTTACAAGATTACTCTCTGTCTCTCTGAGGACTGATGAGGTGTAGAGTAAGATGCCGAGTGGAGCAATGTCACCATGTGTGTGTGTGTGTGTGTGTGTGTGTGTGTGTGTGTGTGTGTGTGTGTGTGTGTGTTATCTAAGACCATGTTATCAGGTTTAACAGTGCTTCTTGTCCTGTTCACTGACACCAGATAAATACAAATAAAAAAGGGAGACACTCAAAGTGTGTGTATGCTGTCTGTCTGTCTGTCTGTCTGTCTGTCTGCCTGTCTGTCTGTCTGTCTGTCTGTCTGTCTGTCTGTCTGTCTGTCTGTCTGCCTGCCTGTCTGTCTGTCTGTCTGTCTGTCTGTCTGTCTGTCTGTCCGTCCAGGACAGATGTATGTATAATTAAAAGACGATACTGCATTGCAAAGGTCCTGAAAGAACCCTATCAACGTTCTCCGTACTGTTGTGACACGTCATACCCACGTAGCAGCAGTGCATCTACTAATAATTATATATAAATAAATCTTTTTTACCGATGCAAATATGTTAAGAAAACGATGCATCGCGATACAAACACAAAAAAAGTTGTATCCGATGTACAGTAAATCTAAAGTGAGTCAATTCCATCAATGCCTTTGTCATCTAACTATCTAACTAACTATCTAACTATCTAACATCTAACTGCCTACATTCTCTGGCAACATGAGGCCGAGTGTTGTCATGCACCAGGAGGAACCCAGGACCGAGTATGAGTCTGAGTGCAACCGTGCAAACTGATTAGGTTGCAGGTACAAGAGACAAACCAGTCAAAAATGATTTGGCGAGAAAGCAAAAGTCAGTGCCACCTCTTTAAACAACATGTACTTTTGAGGGGTTTTTTTGCCATTTTAGTGCTTCTATTGTCACTTTCCTTTGTGCCAATTCTGGTGAAACTGATTCATAATCACTTACATTTTCTTACTAAACAGATTGAGATCCCTGAAGTGGACAAATGTTCCTGATTTGTAAATGAAGAAATTGTCCCACTTAAATTAGTTTTTTTTTTTTTTGTCTGGGCAGATATTTCGTAGTCTGATTTTACACTGGTTTTCCCTTTAAAGTGAGTGCGATAGCAGAAAAAATAAATATCCGCTGCAGTCTTAATAACAAATCCACACTAATCCTCAAAAGCACCGGAGCAGAAGCAGGAGGCAAAAAAACTGAATTAGGACTCCATTGTTATAAGTTCCTTTTTTTAAGCCGAAATGGGTCACGACTAATTATAGACAAGTTTCAGGGGGAGAGTTTGAACACACACATGCACACACACACACAATACAATATCCCTCTCTTATTCTTTTACATTTACGGCATTTGGCAGACGCCCGTGTCCAGAGTGACTTACAACTGAGCAGGGGAGGGTTAAGGGCCTTCCTTAAGGGCCCAGCAGTGGCAACTCAGTGGTGATGGTATTTAAACCTGTGACCTTCTGATCTCAAGTCCAAAGCCTTAACCACTGAGCTCCACCTCTTTTCTCTCTTCATGGACTGTTTATAAGAGCAATTACACTATATTTATCTACAGTATGCTACAATGCTACAGTAGCACAGATTGGTTACATTTTATCATGATCATGTCTGATTTAATGTTTTTCCCCATGCAGACTTATTGTTCTTTGGAATCTCTGGACTTTGTGGTCAAGTTGCATAAACGTGGTGTAGCATCTCTCAGAGTGAGACCAAGAAACATAATGACATTGAGGTACTGTAAAGGGTGAAGCAGGATACACTACTGTTCATTTATTTATCATTTATCCAACCTGCCATTTACATTATTCGGAAAATGCTCTTATCTTGTTTATAAAACTGAGCAGTTGAGGGTTGAGGGCCTTTCTCAAGGGCTCAACAGGGGCAGCTAGGTGATGCTGGGATTTAAACTCATAACCCTCTGATCCCTATTTATTTTTACATCCATTAACCCATTCATTGATACATCCATCCATCTATCTATCTATCTATCTATCTATCTATCTATCTATCTATCTATCTATCTATCTATCTATCTATCTATCTATCTATCTATCTATCCATCCATCCATATATCCATCCATCCATCCATCTATCTATCTATCTATCTATCTATCTATCTATCTATCTATCTATCTATCTATCTATCTATCTATCTATCTATCTATCCATCCATCCATCCATCCATCCATCCATCCATCCATCTATCTATCTATCTATCTATCTATCTATCTATCTATCTATCTATCTATCTATCTATCTATCTATCTATCTATCTATCTATCTATCTATCTATCAGGGTAAAACCAGGAAACAATAAGACAATCATCATTTGTTTGTCTGAGGAGGCTTGTAATTAGTGACATGTGACCAGGTCATGTGATGTGCAAGGGCTGGAGACAAAGTCCTATGGCTCTAGGCATAATTCTGACAAATGGTCAAATAGCACATATCCAACAGGGTTAAACAATGAGACATCAGGACACCAATGAGACTAAACACAGGACAGTTTCCCATAAACAGAAAACAAACCAATCATAATACAGGGGCAGAAACCGGACTGGAGTGATCTACCTCTGCATGGAGTTCTCTTTAATTGGAGACACACTGTCACTTGCGGATGATCCCAAATGAACAGCCTAAAGATCCATGAAGTTATTGAGCAACTCAAGAACTTAGAGGATGGATTTGGACTGTAATTAATATCAACAGTCCACCACAATGGTTCAGGACCACAGCTTCCATGAACAGTTCTGCATTTAAAGCTCCATAACCCTCAACACCTCTACACCTCTAATAATGGAACTATAATGAATGGACATTCGGTGCCACTCAGATGCAGATGGTTTCATTTTGAGTCTAGTTCCTCTCAAGGTTTCTTCCTCATGCCACCTCAGGGAGGATTTTTGTGCCACTGTAACCACTGGTTCGCTCATGAGGGATAAACTGATGCCCTAAATGTATACATTCCAACTTCATAACCTCTTTATTTCTGTAAAGTTGCTTAGGGACAATGTCCATTGTTAAAAGTGCTCTACAAATAATACTAAATTCAATTAAACTGGAGAACGAGAAGAAGAACCGGGAACTGATGCTCGTATTATTTACTATAATAAGAAGCAGGTAAGTGCAGGATGGTAATACACTGACAGATAGTAATAAAAGGAAAAAGAACAGTGGCTCTGTTATGCTGCAGAAGAAACTTCAATGCAAATCAATACAATATTCTTTTGACTGATTCATGAAACTTTTCTCTCCTGATGGGTTTCGTC
>JBCEWE010000127.1:1515961-1518461 GCA_039877035.1 Silurus lanzhouensis | reverse complement strand
TGGGGTATATCAAGAGGAGAATGCTGAGGATGGAGCCACCAGGAAGGAGGAAAAGAGGAAGACTAAGGAGGAGGTTAATGGATGTGGTGAAGGAAGACATGCAGGTAGTTGATTTGAAGGAGGCAGATGTAGAGGACAGGGGGGTATGGAGACGGATGATCCGCTGTGGCGCCCCCTAATGGAAGAAGCCGAAAGAAGAAGAAGAAGATGATTTTGTCAGACTTTTGTTGCCCCATTCCATCTTTTTTAAGAGACATGTTGCAGCCACACATTCTCTTTATATATGAAAAACTATAATAAAACTCCTTCAAATAAATGTAATATTATAGCACTATGTTTTTGATTGGTGGAATTCTAGAGACCCGTAAATTAAACATGCAGTTAAAAACAAACCATTGATCTTATCCATTCAGTCAGTGTATTGTAATGTTTAACGACAGCTTCAACTCGTCAGTGCCGGTGAGCAAGTATGTTATAAGAGGGATAATCCTCTGCGCAGTGTGAGGCGTTACACCAATTTCAAAGCATTTGGCTTCACGTCATGCAGTTAATCGTCTCTGTGTTGTGCATTTATATTTCGTAACATGGATTATCCCTCACTAAACAATACAGAACAGTGAAATGTGTCGCTTCACACATCCAGCTTGTTGAAAAGTTAAGGCCAGAGCATCTACAATATTCATTGGGCAGAGCTCCAGCTTGACCTCCTGAACTTTAGACCAGAGCCTTAAACACTGAGGCACTTCAGCTGTAAACAGGGTTCCTACACATTTTTTACTTAAAAATTCCAGACTTTTCCAGATTGAAATATGCAGACTTCCCTAAAGATTTTTTTAGACCATATTTAACATGGGAAATAATGACGTATGTGTCATGTTACAATCTCTGATGTATGCTATTATATTACCAAATGAATGCCAAAAGCTTGGAGCTACTGGGGATCATACAAATTTACACTAAATCACGTTCAATGCACAGCATTTTACTAAAGCTGCAATTGTAAAACAATGTAAATCATTTTTACACTGTGAACCGTCAGTCCTACAGACACAGACGTATTGTTGCTCCACAAAACTCTACAAAAAAAACCCAACAAAATAAAACACCTAATAGGTTTTTGTTCAAAAACGCATATATTTCTCTCAGTTTGATCCACTCCGAGATGCGTTTTTCACTAAACGAATACGTGGCTTTTTGAAAACGCTCTCCAAAGTGGATGAATTTGAGGAGCTTCCAAAACGCATTTTTAGTCATTGTCGTGACGTTTCAAAGAGCCGTTAAGTAAATAAACGCCATTGGGAAATAAACGGCGGCCTTACATTTTGCTCACGCGTGGTACAGGAACGCAAGCATGTTCAGGCATGTCAGTGTGGATCAGCAACTTTTGGGAAACGATTAAAAACAAAAGGTGTGGACGGATGTATTTGCATACTTTTTCAAAATGCGTAGGAAACCTGTATATAATGTGTCATGGTACTGCATGTACACTACTCAATATCATTTCTGGCTTTTGATTGGTCAGATTTCTTTATATCAGCAGCTCTCAAACATTTTTTATATGAGGCTAAACAGATTTCAGAGATTTTCAGTGTCACAATGATGAAATATTATACGTTAATTATTGTGGGGTCTAAGCATTATATATAATATATTTTCCAACATGGTAACATTGACCTTTCCGACACAATCAGATAAAGTAACCAAATAGTTGGTTATCTGCATCCATCACAAAATGATAACTTTTCTGAAACTTCTTGAAGCAATCCAAACACTTTTTTTGTTATTTTTTGGCCTTTAAAACATGTCTGCAGCTAAAGGCCAACCAGGAGACATGGCCACCTTTTTTTTACCTTTAGCCAGGATAATGAAAATCACAAAAAAATCCTTTTTATCAGATAAGAAATGGAAATGGCAAAAGAAAAAAGGATCCCAAACCTTTAGTGAACATTTTACTTTTTAAAGGACTTGGCATTATTTTTTTTTTTTGCAAATAAACAGATCTTTATATATGATAATAAAAAAAAGTACAGGTGATGCAAGATGACAAATTGTTCAGTCAGAAAGTTCAGTACTGAAAGAACAATGAGATTTTTTGAAGAGGGTCCACAATGGACCTTTTTTGAGACCTCCTTTGCAGACTAGGGGATGGATCTTAGCCAGGGGTTCAACTGGACACTTGCTGATTGGTAATGTACAACCATTCAAAAAACCAAATACATCTAAGAACAGAGGAGACCAGTTGCTAAAGGGAGTTTTGGGAGAGGAATGTTGTCCCATATGTGTCTGATACAGGATTCTAACTGCTCAACAGTTCTGGGTTTTCTTTGTTGTATTTTTTGTTACATGATGCACAAAATGTTTGAAGCTCTGCCCATCTTTAGTTCTGAGAGACTCTCATTTTTACCCAGTCATCTTAATAACCTGTTGTTAATTAACCTAATTAGCCGCAAAATGTTTCTCCAACTGCTTGATTTTAATAACTCTTATTTTTCCAGTTGCT
>JBCEWE010000127.1:1485961-1510961 GCA_039877035.1 Silurus lanzhouensis | reverse complement strand
AAAAACTAGTTATAAAACTAATAATAAGCTACAGCTGAAAGGGGAATGGTTAGCGTGCTAATATTTATTCTGAGATCAAAGAAAAGGCATTAGATAGCTTTAATATTAGTTTGGGTTGCAGAAATGTGGTTGCGGAAATATCAGCTTACATCGAAGGATCAAAGGTTCCCCAATTTACGAATGAGCTACGTTCGGTATTGTAGCATGAATTTGTTCGTAAGTTGTTACTGTGTTCGTTATTGACTACGCATATCTCCTAAGGATGTAAGAGCTATAAATACTATCAAATAATCTGTAAAATATACTAAAACAAACCAAAATACTGTATACAATATTTTGTATTAAGTACAAAAAACATTTGCCCGAATCCAGTGCGCATCATGTAGACTCGTTACGGTCGATGACTAGCTCGCGGCGGCTCTCCTCCGTCTCCTCTGAGTTTTTTCGACTCACTTTGAAGTTTTTAATATCTGTGAAAGTTTGTAAAGGGAATGTTAGTAAAGTGGGGAGCGGCTGTATGTATATTATATATATATATATGCTTAAGCTGAACAGAAAGGTTTAAGTGAGCAATTACAATCTCTGAAGGGAAGATTTAGGTACCTGTATGCACCCTGCACTTCATGTAGCTTTATGTTGTGTGTTGTAGCTCTATGTTGTTAAGTGTAGCACCAGAGTTCTGGAGGAACGTTGTCTAGAAATGACAATAAAACCTCTTGACTTGAAAGCATTAGTTAGGCATGTAAAATGTAATCTTATATGCTTTAGTTGAAGGAGATTAGGCTAGCTAGAAATCTGAAGAAACATGCTCCATAAAAATAGCAGCCCTCCTACATAAACTCTGGTTGAAGTAAAAAGGGATAGTTAGCAACCTAAAACAAACTCTGTTCAGTGGTAACCGATTGGCTAACTAGCTAACGTGCTTGTTAAATAGGAAACTGCTTTAATGGAAGTTTGGGTTAAATAGAAAAGAGTTTGCAACCTAAAATATTAATTCTAAAAAAAGGGTTTGCTAGTGAACTCAAAGAAAATCTGTTATGTTACAGTTTCAGACTAAAAGCTGGTTAATGCATCAAAACTACCAAAAATGTAGAATAGTAGAGCGGCCAAAAAAGTGTGAAACAAATTCACAGTATGTAATATTTTTAATCTTTCTAAGTACTGTTGTTGACAGATTAGCCCACTCTTGGCAACCTCTGAGCAACTCCATGAGGAAGCCATCTGGGACACTTTTCCAACAGTCTGCAGGAATTGTCTGCATATGCTGAGCACAGACTGCTTTTCCTTCACTTTCCAAAAACAAATCTTTCCAATTGATCTCAGGTGACTGACTGTCCAGCTCTGATAGAACGCTGCTCAGTTGACCTCATAGGGAAGTGGTGGTCCAGTGGTTAAGGCTCTGGGTTACTAATCATAAGGTCAGGGGTTTAAATCCCAGCACTGCCAAGCTGCCACTGTTGAGCCCTTGAGCAAGGCACTTAGCCCTATCTGCTCCCGGGGCGCCGTACCATGGCTGACCCTGCGCTCTGACCCCAGCTTCCAGACAAGCTGGGATATGTGAAATTAGCCCTCTGTTTTCTGTGATTGTTGTTGTATGTAGCACCAGGGTTCAGGAGGAACATTGTTTCACATTTAGAACCAAATCAATGGGTAATTAAGTTACGATTAATCACAAGTCAACTCATGACAATCATTCAATATTTTAATCTATTGACATTTTTGGATTCCCGCGAATTTAAAGACAATCTGCAAATTGCTGTTAGTTAGGTTCCAAATGAGAACCCGCTGGTTAATGTCTGTCAACATTACCATTAGCAGAAATTAGCTAGCTAGCTAAAATACATGCTCAGTATCACAGTGAAAGGATTAGACAATATTGGCTCTGGGTCAAAGGAACATTGTTAGCTAGCTAGCCAATACAAAAGTGCTGACTAAAACAAAAGGGTCAGCAAGTTATCTACGTTTGGTTAAACATAAGAGCATCAGTTGAATTTCTTATTTCACTTAGTTATTTGGCAGATGTTAAACAGAGGGGCAGGTTTAGTGCACAAGGATCTTTGAGTGCGTGTGTGTGTGTGTGTGTGTGTGTGTGTGTGTGTGTGTGTGTGTGTGTGTGTGTGTGTGTTTGTGTGTGTGTGTGTGTGTGTGTGTGTGTGTGTATACATAAACCATGTTAAATTGACCAGATCTCAGGACATGGCACGCGGATGCACCAAACCATTAAGGAAGGGATGTGTGAGCACAAGGGATTTCTGTGTGTGTGTGTGTGTGTGTGTGTGTGTGTGTGTGTGTGTGTGTGTGTGTGTGTACACCAACTACTTTATATACAGAAACGGATACCTGCTATTAAGTAAATAGCAATTGCCTGCAATTGCATAATGTGTATATCACAACAGTGTTTAGAAATTGCGCTCTCTTTTTCTTTTTCAGTCTGTGTGTGTGTGTGTGTGTGTGTGCGTGTGTGTGTGTGTGCGTGTGTGTGTCTGTGTGCGCATGAGAGAGATGGTAAACTGAGCAGTGTCCTTGGCTGTGTGCTCTGGAGATTGCTAAAGTGCTCTTATTTTAGACAAGTCCTCTCTCTGAAGACTCGCAGCTCAGCCATCTGAAACCTTGCTAATGGACAGCAACATTGTGTGTGTGTGTGTGTGTGTGTGTGTGTGTGTGTGTGTGTGTGTGTGTGTGTGTGTGTGTGTGTGTGTGTGTGTGTGTGTGTGTGTGTGTGTGTGTGTGAGAGAAACGAAAGAGAGGAATTAGGAATTCTTAGAGGAATTCTTTTCCTTTAAGCATTTCTAGTGTTCCAAAAATGGCCCAATTATCTGAGCACCAACATCCAATTAAAGAATTGTTCAAATGGGTGTAAAACGAAGTCAATATTACACCATCATCTCTGTCTGTGTCTGAGAAAAGCTCAAAATGTCCAGATGTAAAACATGAACCTGGGGTATAGACTCAACCTGAAGTTGTTTTAATAAATGATATAATACACAACATGTTTAGAATCACTAGAAAGGGGGCCAAAAGAAAATCACATAGGGGGAAAGAATGACAGTAAATGTGTGAGGTTTAGCTCTGACAGTTCCTCAACCTCAGCAACATCACTCCATGCATAGTATCTATGGCCTGTTGTATCTTCTAATGGCATTATCCCTTTAGCATTATCATTTTAGTTGGTTCTATTTTCTCAAAACAGAATGAATAAAATATTACTGCAATCCTGACCAGGCAGTAACTAAGGATGAATAAAAGAATGCTGTAAAGACATCTTTAAATGCCTCATGCTCATGTTAACAAGCAAAGTCTTTGTTTTGATTTCAATATGTGATTAGTACATTGCTATATATTGTGTATATATTTGTTGTTTTATTTATATACATCGTACTTTACAACCCTAAGTTGGACACTGTGCTTATTATGCAAATTAGATGTAATATTCAGTTTTTGCACACGACCAACATTACAGAGCCATGTATACACACACACACACACACACACACACACATATACACAAAATGTATTAACACATTTACATTTTTGTATTATTTATATATATATTACAAATGCAAAAACAAAAATAAATCCACATTATTGAACAACCCATTTGTAGTTCGTACCAAATTGTTAACCATAATAGGTCTCTTTATAAAACATGTTGCAATCTGTAGTGTATAGTGTACACACACACACACACACACACACACACACACACACACACACACACACACACACACAGATTTTTTGTACAGGATCCTGATTAGTGTCGGAAATGGAAAATCTGTTTGACTAAAAAACAAAAACAAATCAGAGACATTTGGCCTCCTCTGGGTTCTGGCCCAAAATATTTAAAGTAAGAGGAAACCAGGGACACAGTTTGCAAAGATGAGTTAATCATCGTGACCTGCATTTGAGACAATGAACTTGGAGCACACTGGCAATACCAACCAGGGATATGAGAATTCTGAAACAGGAAACAGAAAACAATCAAAGAAATAAACCTCGAAATATATAATGTGATTAAACTAAGAACAATATGTGTCACAAATAAGATAGAATGGAAGGAAAATTGGGGAACTACTTTCAAATGGGAGAAGAAATTTAATAAAAGCATATGGAGATCAGAGAAGATTCAGTGTTGAATTTTCTGAATATCTTTCATTTAGAAACTCAAACTTTTTTTTTACTTTCTGTGTTTCATTTGGTATAAATGCATAACATAGAACTATTATAAATGCCTTAATGTGAATATAACTCATTTTTGTAAAGCGCTATTTAAAAAAAACATGATTATTTTGTTCACTGCAATTTTTTTTAGCTAACTAGTGTTAGCAAGCTGTCTTCATAACCCTAAACCCCATCCCACCCTCGCACACTCAACCTGCACTATCATGGAAAAATGCAATGGAGAAATGCTTCCCTCATTAAAATACACATAATACAAGATCTTGTTGAAGAAGACCTCCCATTAGGGGTCGCCACAGCGGATCATCCGTCCCCATACCCCCTCTGTCCTCTACATCTGCCTCTTTCAACCCAACCACCTGCATGTCTTCCCTCACCACATCCATAAACCTCCTCCTTGGTCTTCCTCTTTTCCTCCTTCCTGGTGGCTCCATCCTCAGCATCTTCCTACTGATATACCCCATGTCCCTCCTCTGCACATGTCCAAACCATCTCAATCTCACCTCCCTCACCTTGTCTCCAAAACGTCCTACATGCGCTGTCCCTCTATTAAACTCATTTCTAATCCTGTCCATCGTCGTCACTCCCAACGAAAACCTCAACATCTTCAGCTCTGCTACCTCCAGCTTCACCTCCTGTCTTTTACTCAATGCCACTGTCTCTAATCCATACAACATCTCAGGTCTCACCACAGTCCTATAAACTTTCCCTTTCACTTTCACAGATACTCTTCTATCACAAATCACTCATGCTATCACTCTTCTCCACCCACTCCACCCTGCCTGCACTTTTTTCTTCACTTCTTTAACACACTCTACATTACTTTGCACTGTTGACCCCCAGGTACCTGAACTCCTCCACCTCTTCTCCCTGCAACCACATATAAGATCTTGTTGCAGTGATAAGGCAAAGATTAGCATTTAAATTAGCTTTCACATTCGCTAGTTAGTGTGTGTGTCTAAAATATGAATTTTATTTACAAAGAGAAGGGTTAGATACAAGAGAAATTCTGGGTTAAAAGGGAAAGCATTCAGTAGATAGCTGAGAAATTTGCTCAGTCTGAAAGAAAAAGCATTAGCTAGATAGCCAAGATATTAGATCTGGTTGGAAGTAAAAAAGATAGATAGTCAAAACATTAGCTCTGTTTAGAGAATAGCAAAGCATTAGCTAGCTAAGATATTATCACTTATAGTATAGCAAAGCATTAGCTAGCTAAGATGCAAGTATGAGACAGTGGCCTTCATACTGACAGATATAAGATTTCCATGAAAGGATTATGAAGGTCACAAAGAACAATTGAACTATGACATGTAAGGAGTCTAGGTGATAGACGGCTCTATTTTGTGTGTGTGTGTGTGTGTGTGTGTGTGTGTGTGTGTGTGTGTGTGTGTGTGTGTGACATTAAGACAGAGCTAGGCCATCTGTTGTTGTTGTGGAGCTGACTGGGGGCCAAGTGCGCACAACTGTAATTTGCTGATGCCTTCAGGCATATGGTGGACATTATAACATTACCTCTGGTAGTACTCCTGCACACACACACAACCACACAATCACACACACAGGATGCAGTAAACAACAAACAACGATGTATGAATATGAAAACTGACATCTGCCTTCTCACTCACTCACACACACACACACACACACACACACACACACACACACACACACACACACACACACAATAAATGTGGACTTGAGTCTCGTAAAGAAGCTCTATAAACTATGCACGTGTACTGACTGTAAAGCCATCCAGTAATACTTCATCTCTGTCTCCATCTCCATAGCAACCTGCAAAGCTAAATCAAGTACACAGAATAGGGCTTTAGTGGAGGATTAAATAAATCTTGAATTTGAATAATGACTTTTGAGTGAGATTTCATTCTCCTGTTATTTGTGCTGGAGCTAATGCAACAAAAAATTTTAAAGGAGCATCCTATTTTTATAGTATGGATAAAAAACAATAAATTGATTATAATAATTTGCAATCAGACATCAAGTTTTATGTTATGTCCTAAAACTGTTTAACCAACAGACAGTCACAATAAACAAAAGCTAAACTATCCAGCTTGGTTTTAACAAGACAATAAAGAAAAGACCTGCACAGAGACACAGAACAGGTGAACACAGTAGGACAACAAACCAGGACACAATCAAAAGCATGTAATATGAATATTAAAACAAATAATGATAAAAAAAAATAAAATACAAAATACATTTGTCTGAATCACGGTTCCTCCACACCATGTGTATCAAACTCAAGGCCAGCAGACCACATCTGGCCCGATGTACAATTATATCCGTCCCGCAAGATCATTTTATATAGATGTATTATTATTATTGTTGATAATGGCCCGGCGATATGAAGCGCTGATAACACAAACTACAGATCCCATAATGCAGCGCTTCCTGCGAACATTCCAGCACCAATCAAGTCAAGCGTCTGTTGATGTATTTAACCCTATTGTAAAGTTATTGTGAAGCCCCTCACAATGGCAAAGAGAAAAGTTGATTCTGAAAACCGATGGGATTCTGAGTGTATGTTTACTGACACTGCCGGTAAACACGCGTGTCTTATTTGTGAAGCGAATGTGGCTGTAATTAAGGAATTGAATCTAAGACGGAACTACGAGACAAAACATCAGGAGAAGCTGAAAACCCTGAATGCAGAGCAGAAGATCCAGGAAGTAGAAGAGTTAAAGAAGAATCTGACATTTCAGCAGACGTTTTTCACCAGAGAACAATCACAAAGTGAAGCTGGTGTGAAAAGATTTATTTTATTATTTAAATTATTTAAAGTTTAAGTATATATATTTTTTTATGGCCATAAGAGCAAAGAAATCTGATTGTTTTGATTTGTTGTTTTATTGTTTACTTAAAAGCACAATTTTCATTTATTTTTTCAGGGTTTTTTTGCAGCATGTTCATATTTCTAACTTGTATAATTTTGACAGGAGATATTTTAAGTTATTTAAAGTTTAAGTTGATTTATTCTGGAATAATATACCTGTCTTTTTTTATTCATATTTATGTTAAAAAAACATTTACTTTTAGTGTGTTCAATAAACCTTTATCCTGTTCGGCCCACGACCACAAGTGTGCTTTGAGTTTTGGTCCCGTGCGCAATTGACTTTGACACTCCTGATCTACACAGTGTGGGAGACGAAGATTTTAAGATTCTAACGTATGTTTTTGTACCTTTTAGTCAGTTCCTGCGGTCTTGTAAAATCATCCACCACACACCTCTTTTGTTACATAACTGTAAAATCTAGAGGCGAATACTTGCTTTCGGGTGTTTCATAGCTTATGATTCAGGATGCAGCAAACAGGAAATCGACACCAGGTTTATTTAGCAATAATCCAAAACAAAATCATAAATTGACTATCAAAAGGACAGAGGGCAACACACAATTGGACATGAAAAAACATGAAGTGTTGCAACATTTTCATGTCCCAGGATGGTTTGATTGATTTGTGTAGAACAAGAAAGGCAGTGTAACCAGGAAGTGCTATTACACAATGAGAGAGAGGCAAGAATTCTTAGATCTTGTCTAAAGCTTCCATTTTTTCAGTTCCAGATATACATATTCTCATGCCGGATCATTCTATAGAACTCGGGTACATTTGAAGTTGCATCCATCCATCCATCCATCTATCAACAATGATCAGGCATGACATTATGACCAGATTTATAAATCACACTCTTGATGTCACCCAAATGAGTCTGGTTCCTCTCAAGGTTTCTTCCTCATAACATCTAAGGGAGTTTTTCCTTTCCACAGTCACCATGGCTGCTCATCAGGGATAAATACACATCATTCACCTTAACTGCTAAATTCTGTAAAGCTGCTTTGAGACAATGTCCGTTGTGAAAAGTGCTATAGAAATAAACTTGACTTGTTCCCCTTTTGATAATTAAACAGTTCAGACCCTTCGAGCATCAACAGCATGAACTTCTTTAGCAGGTTGAGCTACAGGAGCTCGTCTGTTGGATTGGACCACACGGACCAGCCTTCGCTCCTCACGTGCATCACTGAGCCTCGGCCGACCACGAGCCTGTCACCAGTTCACCACTGTTCCTTCCTTGGAGCACTTTTGGTAGATACTGATCACTGCAGACCAGGAACACCCCACAAGAGCTGCAGTTTTTCTAGTTCTGCAAGTTTTCTAATTCAGTCTTCTAGTGTCACAATTTGGCCCTCATCAAATTTGCTCAAATCCTTACGCTTTCCCATTTTTCCTGCTTCTGGCACGTCAACTTTGAGGATAAAATGTTCACTTGCTACCTAATGTTTCCCACCACTAACAAGAGATAATCAGTGTTTTTCACTTCATCGCTCATAATGTTATAATGTCACAATGTTATGCCTGATCTGTCTGTCTGTCTGTCTGTCTGTCTGTCTGTCTGTCTGTCTGTCTGTCTGTCTGTCTGTCTATCTGTTTTAGGATACTGATGACCTCATGCAAGTGCCAGCCTCATGGAATACCACACACACACACACACACACACACACACACACACACACACACACACACACACACACACACACACACGATATCACAGCCGTTTAGATTTCTGAAGTCGCCATGTTCAGTGGTCGATCGACAGAGGAAACACCGTGTTATGTTTTCTTTTCTTTTTTCCTGCGCGAGTCGAGGGAACCTAGCGGCTCTAGCACTAATCTGGACCTCGCCGTCTGCTCGAGATCTGGGAAACTCATTTGAATGAATAATTCATCAAGCCGTTACTAGATTGTGTTTCCTTTTTCTCTGGAGTTTTACAACTTTGTGTCAATGCAAGAAGAAAGTTTTTTAACCCCCCAAAAAATCATGATTGCCACAGCATCTGTTTAGGAAAAATAGCACTCACTCGTCACTTGATTAGAACATTTACAAGTCAAGAAAAAATATGTACTATATACACGAAAAGTTTGTAACCCAGCCATTAGGGAGGCACAAGCCAGTGCATTCTTAGTGCCGGTCCCAAGCCCGGGTAAATGGGGAGGGTTGCGTTAGGAAGGGCATCCAGCGTAAAACATGTGCCAAATCAAATATGCGGATCACAAATGAGAATTTCATACCGGATCGGTCGAGGCCCGGGTTAACAACGACCGCCACAGGTATCGTTAGCCGACAGGGTACCGGTGGAAATTGGGCTACTGTTGGCCGAAGGAGGAAAAGGAGAGGAGGAAGACGTCTACAGAGACGGCAGGGAAAGGAGCAGTGTAGGAGAGTGGAGGTTAGGGTTGGTACTTTAAATGTTGGTACTATGACGGGTAAAGGGAGAGAAGTAGCTGATATGATGGAGAGGAGAAAGGTAAATATGCTGTGTGTTCAGGAGACCAAGTGGAAAGGGAGTAAGGCCAGGAACATTGGAGGTGGATTTAAACTGTTTTATCATGGTGTGGATGGAAAGAGAAATGGTGTAGGGGTGATTCTGAAGGAAGAGTACAGTAAGAGTGTAGTGGAGGTGAAGAGAGTTTCTGATAGGGTGATGAACGTGAAGGTGGAAGTTGAAGGGATGATGATAAATGTCATCAGTGCCTATGCTCCACAAGTTGGCTGTGAGATGGAGGAGAAGGAAAGATTCTGGAGGGAATTAGATGAAGTGGTAGATGGTGTACCTAGGAAAGAACGGTTGGTGATTGGGGCGGACTTTAATGGGCATGTAGGTGAAGGGAACAGAGGTGACGAGGAGGTGATGGGTAGGTATGGTTTTAAGGAGAGGAATGTGGAAGGGCAGATGGTGGTAGATTTTGCTAAAAGGATGGAAATGGCAGTGGTGAACACTTATTTTAAGAAGAAGGAGGATCATAGGGTGACGTATAAGAGTGGAGGAAGGTGCACACAGGTGGACTATGTGCTATGCAGGAGATGCAACCTGAAGGAGATTGGCGACTGTAAGGTGTTGGCAGGGGACAGTGTAGCTAGACAGCATAGGATGGTGGTCTGTAGGATGGTTTTGGAGGCGAAGAAGAAGAGGAGGAGAGTGAGGACTGAAAGAAGAATAAGATGGTGGAAACTGAAGGAGGATGAGTGTAGTGTGAGGTTCAGGGAAGAGGTCAGAGAGAGGCTCAGTGGTGTTAAGGAGGTGTTGGATGATTGGGCAACTACTGCAGGAGTGATGAGGGAGGCAGCTAGAAAAGTACTTGGTGTGACATCTGGAAATAGAAAGGAAGACAAGGAGACGTGGTGGTGGAATGAGGAAGTGCAGGAAAGCATAAGGAGAAAGAGGTTGGCAAAACAGAAGTGGGATAGACAGAGTGATGAGAAAAGTAGGCAGGAGTACAAGGAGATGCGGCAGCAGGTTAAGAGGGATGTGGCGAAAGCCAAGGAAAAGGCATATGAGGAGCTGTATGAGAGGTTGGACACTAAGGAAGGAGAAAAGGATTTGTACCGATTGGCCAGGCAGAGGGACCGAGCTGGAAAGGATGTACTGCAAGTTAGAGCAGTAAAGGATGGAGAGGGAAATGTGTTGACTAGTGAGGAGAGTGTGTTGAGAAGGTGGAGGGAGTATTTTGAGCAGCTGATGAATGAGGAAAATGAGAGAGAGAGAAGGTTGGATGATGTGGAGTGGGTGAAGCAGGATGTAGATAGGATTAGTAAGGAGGAAGTGAGAGCAGCGATTAAGAGGATGAAGAGTGGAAAGTCGGTTGGACCAGATGACATACCGGTAGAAGCGTGGAGATGTTTAGGAGAGATGGCAGTGGAGTTTTTGACCAGATTGTTTAACAGGATTTTGGAAGGTGAGAAGATGCCTGAGGAATGGAGAAGAAGTGTGCTGGTACCGATCTTTAAGCATAAAGGAGATGTGCAGACCTGCAGTAACTACAGGGGTATTAAGTTGATCAGTCACACCATGAAGTTATGGGAAAGAGTAGTGGAAGCCAGGCTGAGAGAAGAGGTGACCATCTGTGAGCAACAGTATGGTTTCATGCCGAGGAAGAGCACCACAGATGCCTTATTTGCTTTGAGAATGTTGATGGAGAAGTATAGAGAAGGACAGAAGGAATTGCATTGTGTATTTGTGGATTTAGAGAAGGCATACGACAGGGTGCCAAGAGAGGAGTTGTGGTATTGTATGAGGAAGTCAGGTGTGTCAGAGAAGTATGTGAGGGTGGTGCAGGACATGTATGAGGACAGTGTGACGGCAGTGAAGTGTGCAGTAGGTACGACAGACTGGTTTAGAGTGAAGGTTGGACTGCATCAAGGATCGGCCCTGAGCCCTTTCCTGTTTGCAGTGGTGATGGACAGGTTGACGGACGAGGTCAGACAGGAGTCTCCCTGGACTATGATGTTTGCGGATGATATTGTGATTTGTTGTGAGAGTAGGGAGCAGGTTGAGAAGAGCCTGGAGAGGTGGAGATATGCGCTGGAGAGAAGGGGAATGAAACTCAGTAGGAGTAAGACAGTGTACATGTGTGTGAATGAGAGGGAGGGCAGTGGAGTGGTGCGGTTGCAGGGAGAAGAGCTTCAGAAGGTGGAGGAATTCAGGTACCTGGGGTCAACAGTGCAAAGTAATGGAGAGTGTGTTAGAGAAGTGAAGAAAAGAGTGCAGGCAGGGTGGAGTGGGTGGAGAAGAGTGACAGGAGTGATTTGTGATAGTAGGGTATCTGCAAAATTGAAAGGAAAAGTTTATAGGACTGTGGTGAGACCTGCGATGTTGTATGGTTTAGAGACAGTGGCATTGAGTAAAAGACAGGAGGTGGAGCTGGAGGTAGCAGAGCTGAAGATGTTGAGGTTTTCGTTGGGAGTGACGAGGATGGATAAGATTAGAAATGAGTTTATTAGAGGGGCAGCGCATGTAGGATGTTTTGGTGACAAGGTGAGGGAGGCGAGATTGAGATGGTTTGGACATGTGCAGAGGAGGGACATGAATTATATTGGTAGAAGAATGCTGAGGATGGAGCCACCAGGTAGGAGGAAAAGAGGAAGGCCAAGAAGGAGGTTCATGGATGTGGTGAGGGAAGACATGCAGGTAGTTGGTGTAAAAGAGGCAGATGTAGAGGACAGGGTGGTATGGAGACGGATGATCCGCTGTGGCGACCCCTAATGGGAGCAGCCGAAAGAAGAAGAAGAAGAAGATACACGAAAAGTTTGTGGACACCTGAGCATAAGACTCGTATGTGCTTCTTGAACATCCCATTTCACATTTAGTCCCATATGCTGCTATATTATGCCCCAGTCTTCTGGGAAGAGGTTCCACTAGGATTTGGAGTGTGTTTGTGGAGATTCATTCAGCCACAAGTAAAATTGTTCCTAAAGTCCTACTGTCTTTCTGTGAAGCTGCTCTGAGACAATGTTCATTGTTAAATGCACCTTACAAGTAAAATTGATCTGAAATGAATTGGGGTGCAGTCAGCATTCTAATTCATCTTAAAGGTGTTCAATAGGGTTGAGGTCGAAGCTCTATAGCAGGAGATCTTCCACTCCAAGCCATGTAATGCATATCTTCATGGAGCTTGTTCCAAAACATGTTAGTGTGGAGAAAATTGTGGTATAGGAGGAATAAAATACTTTAAAGGGGGTGCTGTTAATTTACTCAGACTTTTAGTATAGAAAAGAAAATAAATAAATAATATCAGTCATATTAATACAAAATGTTTGCCTTTTTTTTTTTTTTAAACAAGAACATTTTAAGGAAACGTGTAAATTCTTATTTATGATGTCGAAGTAAAAAAAAGTTGAAGTATTCCTCCCATTTCTAATAAAACCTCTCTTTATGTTAACTTTATTTCGCTTGGATGAATAAATTGGATTATCACCCTCACCACTGAGGAAAACAGTGATGTGAATGAAATGTTCAAATATTTATTTTACACCGTCCTATCTTCAAAAAATATGAGATTCCAGCAGAAACCCCCTCACACTAAACAGAAATAAATAGCATGAGGATGTTTGGAGCTGTGAATATTCGTCACTGTCAGCTATCTCTGAGGAAACACCAAGTGTGTGTCTTTCCTCCTGTATCTTCCTTTTCACCTTGACTGGCTGCCTAGGACAAAGCAGGCCTCGAAGCCCTAAAGGACACCTATCATATTTATGTGTGTGTGTGTGTGTGTGTGTGTGTGTGTTTGTGTGTGTGTGTGTGTGTGTGTGTGTGTGTGTGTGTGTGTGTGTGTGTGTGTGTGTGTGTGTGTGTGTGTGTGTGTGTGTGTGTGTTCTTGGCAGCTGAAGGAGACTTGTCCCTTTCTGCAGGCCTTTGACATCTTCATCTTGATATTTTCTAATCTAGAGCTCAAATCCCAGACAAGGACAGAGACGGATTAGCTCCCTGACACACACACACACACACACACACACACACACACACACACACACACACTTGACTCACTGCACAGAGAGAGAAAGAGCAAGAAAACACAGAATGCTCAGAAACAAGGACCAGTTTTATATACCGCAGATGAGGGAAGTTACACATTCTTGTTATTGTGTTTAAGTCGAGTTTTCTGGTATCAGTAATTTACTTCACTATTTAATTTTTGAACAACATTTTACTTTCACTCATTCAATTTTTTACACAAATATCTGTACTTTCTACTTCTTACATTTTCAAGCCAGACTCGTTACTTCAGTTTGAATCTTTTTGGATCTTCAGCTTGGATACATTCATTAGTGAACAACATTTGAAATCTTATTTGTATTAATATATTAATATGATGTGAGGTTCAGTTACCAGTGTGACGCTAAAACCAGTAGTAATAATGACTACTTTCTACTGAAGCACATGTCAGAGCTCGAACTTCTTTACTTTAACTCGAATGAAGGATGTGTTATATATATATATATATATATAGTTCTGGATTGGCACAGTGCAATATTGTCATTGTTTTAATTTCATTTAAATTTGTATTACTATTTTATATACATTTATTATGTTTATTTGTTCTATAATTACCATGCTATATTCTGCAATTACTATTACTGTACTTAAAATTTTTTTTTTTACTGATGCTTTGGTAAAATTGCATATCAACAGTCCTGCCTGTGAAGTACTTTAAAGAATGAGAGTGAAAGAAAGGGATAGAAAATAGAGAGAGAGAGAGAGAGAGAGAGAGAGAGAGAGAGAGAGAGAGAGAGAGAGAGAGAGAGAAGCTAGTAGTCCTGTAGTTTCTGAATATAGGTGACATTCACAGTGTAATGAAATGAATGATGGTAGAAGGCGACGCCTCACACAGCCGCAGCTCTAATTAGAGGCAGGTGAAGCGTCCCATTAGTCACAGGTGCACTCGGCTCTATTATCAGATCAGAAAACTAATCTCGCGCTGCGTAAGATGCAGATGAAGCATTTCACAGCTGAAAACTCCTCCGGTGCGCTTCGCATTAACGCCGTTATTATTTTGCTTTTCTTTTTGTCTTAAAATGAAATTACAGCACTAAAGGTCTGGCAGAAGGAATGCAACACCGCGGTGCAATAAGCTGTGTTTTTTTTCCGTCTCGCTGAGGCAATAGAGGACGATTTGTTCCACGAGGAAGGAGTGCGAGACTCTACAGGCCCAATATATCAGTTAATACACAAAGCGAGACTTTTACACGCTGGATAGTGTTTTATTTTTTATAATTAAAACTGAACCTCTTTTTCAAACAAAGTGCAGTTTATTTGCTAAATGACCTGTGGGGAAAGCTGGACAGGAAGCTACACTTTATGGACAAAAGTTTGCAGACACCTGAGCAAAAGATTCTCATTTAGTCTTCATTTACTGTTCTAATAACTTCCACTCTTCTGGGAACATCCAGTAGATTTAGCTGAGCCACACGGGTGTGAGTAAAGTTAAAGCACTGGGTTACTAATCAGAAGGTTGGAGGTTCACCCCCAGGATCACCAAGCTGCCACTCTTTAGCAAGGCACGTAATCCTCAGTGCTCCAGGGAGGCTGCATCATGGCTCTGACCACTGCTTCCTAACATCACTATGATATGTGAAGAAAGATTTGTGCTGTAATGTACATGGGGAAAGTATAAAGCACTTTTACTTTATTGATGTAGGTGAGGTGAGGAGGTCTGGGGTGCTGTCCGTGTTCCAATTCATCCCAAAGGTGTTCAATAGGGATGAATTGAGGGCTCTATAACAGGAGATCTTCCACTTCAACTCATGAAAAGCATATCTTCATGGAGTATGGTGCTCAGGGGGCATTGTCATCCAAACACATCTTATACAGTCGTGCTGAATGAACAATCCGAAATCCTGAATAGTGAATGTTATTTTTAAAAGCAAAATGGTACTAAATGTGGAAAGGAATTTGCCAAAAAGCACAAACAAACAACATCTTGCCCAAATAGTGTAAACTAAATCAAATGATGTGCATTCAGGGCATACACACACACACACACACACACACACACACACACACACACACACACATGCTTTCATGCTCATTTAGAGTTAATTTGATTAATAAATCAGCTCACACACACAGTATTTACAACAAGTTTCTTTACCACCAGTTCTTAATGTGCCAGACGTTCAGATATTTCCAGCATAATGAGGGTAGTTATAGGACTGGGGGAGGAGTTTCATTTTGCATATTTCTGCATAATCCTGGATCCTGCCTTTTGTTTAGTGTTCCACTGCATTCCAGTAAACAGACGTTCAAAAAAAGAAAAGAAAAAAAAAACACCTATATATGTATATGTGCAAATGTGTGTGTGTGTGTGTGTGTGTGTGTGGGGGGGGGGGGGGGGGAATGATGTATAAGATATAAGGGAGAGCTGCAGTCAATCATAATTATCTCTCATATGCATGAGCTCATTTTTCTTCTTTTTTCTTCTGTGTAATTTTACAGCAGCTCAGAAGATATGATCTCTCTCTCTCTCTCTCTCTCTCTCTCTCTCTCTCTCTCTCTCTTTCTTTCTCTCTTTCTCTCTCTAAAGTGTTTTTAACAGGTCTGTGAGAAAATGGTATTATAATAAAGAGACAGAATAAAAATAAATAATAAATAGATACATTTAAATAAATTACATATAAAATCAAATTCTTTAACAAATAAAACCAGGAGTAAAAAAGGTAATTTTATAATAATTTTCTTTATAGTCAAAAACGTAGAATTGTGATAAAAAAAAAAAAACGACAAATATGGAAATAGAATATATACAAACTCTCTCTCTCGGTTTTTCTCTCCAAGTTTCTCTCTTTTATTCTCTCTTTCCCACTTTTACTCTTCAAAACCTTCTTGCTCTCTCTCTCTCTCTCTCTCTCTCTCTCTCTCTCTCTCTCTCTCTCTCTCTCTCTCTCTCTTTCTCTCTCTCTCACACACACACACACACACACACACACACACACACACACACACACACACACACACACACACACACGATTTTTGCTGCTCAATTAATTGCCCTACATGTCTATATGCCACTTTTGACCTTTTGCTTTGGCATTTTTTTCTTATTATCTATCTCTAATTCCATAATTCCAGGAAGCAGCGTGTGTGTGCTTATGTATAATGCTGACGGACATAAGAACGATCATGAAAATGTCTGAAACTGTGGTAACACACACATTTCTGCCTTCACAAACGTTCATATGCTTTGCATGAAATATAGCAGATTCATCAGCGAATTCATGCGAATTCATGAGTCCCTTTAAACACAAGGCTGCTAGAAAAGCCATGCATTCGCTGTGAGAATGTGGAGGTACGGTGGAAAGCTGGGATTGTCTTCCTGTGACTTTTTGTACACCTTCATTAAGTCTAAAACAAAAATCTTATAAAATAAATATGTATTAATCAAGTGATAAACTAGTTAATGACACTGTGATGGCAGAGTGCACACACACACACACACACACACACACACACACACACACACACACACACACACACACACACACACACACCAATCCTCCTTACCTACATCAGTACCTGACTTTCCTAAAACCCTTATAATCGAAGGAGCCCAAATCTCCACAATTACACTCCAACATCTAGTGGAACATCTTCCCAGAAGAGTGGAGGTTATTTTAAAAACAAATCATTTTTATAGAACATTTGTCTTTATGCCGACTACGTCAGTTGCCTTGAGAAATGTTCATAGCGGTTTTACTCCAGTTGTTACTGAGGGCTTGAGCAGCCTGAGAAACGCTGCTCTGAAGTAATGTTTTATTGAATATTGCATGAGATCGGCCTGGTAAAAGAGCACTATATACACATTATAAGATCACTGCAACGCTGAGTACGTTGGGCGAAAGCGCGATTGCATCATTACGCGCTATTGAGCTGAATGTAACCGGAGCTTGTGTAAAAGGACGATTTCAGCTGGAAGCTCAGTACCATAAAGCAAAACCAAAATCAGGGTTTAAAATGATCTGTTTGTTGTTTGTTTGTTTATTTGTTTGTTTATTTATTTATTTATTTATTTATTTATTTATTTATTTATTTATTTATTCACACTTTCACACAAAAGCGACTTAACAAGTCAGGGGCAGAATCCAAGCACTAATCTGTTAGAGGAAAAAGAAGTGTGGGATGAACAGAGGAAAAATATATCTAAAATGAGCAGTGGAATAAGACAGAAATTGAACACCAGTGTTAAAACACCAGGACATTTCATATTTCTTTAGTGTGTCTTTACAGTAGATTTCTGCCTCCGTCACAAAAAAAAAAACTGTACAATGGACATTAAACCTCCTTTATCCAAATCTATGGACCATATTCATGCATTTGTTTCTATTTATTTATTAAAAAAACAATTTTTTATATGCGGTGGTCTCAACACTAAATATCTATTTATAAATATCTGGCAACCCACAGTACATGCAAACTGCACAATCTGAATTGGTCAAATTATTAAGGATGCACATAAACCAACTCTGATTATGCAGAACTTTCCCCACACACACTTTACTAATTCTGAATGTTTATCCTAATTGGATTGATGATGTCTACATGTGTACATATGCAGTTTTGTGTAAACAATAATATAATATGTAAATAAAAAAAGAGCATCCTAGCATCTTTATTTTGGTGTCAAATTCTAGTCACATGACTTGTCAGTGTTGTTTATTATTGCTAATCACTAGTATTTATTAAATATTTTTCACATTCATTATAAAATGGTTATATAGAGAATGGATCAAAACAATAGTCACACTATGAAAAATAACCTCAAAAACGGATATAATCTAGGCCAAAGTAGCTGAGGTCCTGATCCCTAGTGTGTCCCCTTACACACTTCTCTCACACACACACACACACACACAAGCATATTTTTTTCCTTATCGGCCACTTTGGAATCGGGGCAGATTAACATAACCAGAGAGGGAAAGCAAACTTTCTTGTTCTGAGCTTTTGTCCATCCATCTTTATTCTCTGGGTGTCATGGCAACGTTTGTCCTTGCCAAAAGCCTGTCTTAAATATTGTATGATCATTAGTGTGCATCGTATTAGTGTGGATCTCTAGTGGCACTGAGCTTTGATGGAGTAAAGGATGTGGGAGAGTGAAGGATCAGTGACAAACCAACGCTATGAAAAAATCCGCCAGTTTTTTTTTTTTTTTTTTTTGCACAGCAGGAGTTCTGTGCAAAAATTTTATATAATTTTATATATATATATATATAAATATATATATACACACACACACACACACACACATACATACATACATACACACACATTATATTATATAGAGTGTCTTAGTAAGGAAAGTGTATTTTCCGCTTTTGGATTTCCTCAATCAACACATGCATGTGTTCTGATATTTCATACCAAAACTGTTACTAATTGCGTAGATGGCTTGACTGGATTAAAAAGCCATCATGCATCAGCTCAATAAATCAGGTTCTGACCGAGCTCAAATGAAGTTTTGATTTGGTGCAGATATGAAATTATCTGGCAAATAGGAAAAAATCGTTATTTAAGTTTGAAAAACGATGAAAGGAATATTCTGTATAAACATTATTATATATATATATATATATATATATATATATATATATATATATATATATATATATATATATATATATATATATATATATAAATAAATGTTACAGGTCTATAATCAGTGGTTTCCAGAATCTGTGATTAAATTTGATTTGTTCAGCTGGAACATGTTTGGGGAAGAAATTAAATATAGTTGGAAAAGTTGTGTCCCAATACTTTTGTCCATATAGTGTGTATTTACTGATTGATTTTTGTTGCTTAAATTACATTGAATAAATGAAAGTCAGACAAATGAAACCAACATAAACACAAATTCAAAATAATATTTTATTTACTTAAGAAACAAAATGATCTCTAGCTAACAGAACTGCAGAACAGTGCTGACTGTTACTGTCACTAGTTATTAGGGTGAAAATGTATGAAAATGGTGCAACTGGAATCCATGTTTGATTAGTATGAAACCTGCATCCAGTACAAAGTGTTAAACTGATACAAGTCTATGATCAAATGCTCAAACAGCAACCCAAATACTAATATTGTGCTTGTATCCGACATCAGCAGACGCATTTTCACAGCCGTGATTATAAAGACAATTCGTTTTTCAAATAAATGAGAACAAAAAAAACTGTCTGTGTAATAAATCTCATCCCAATTTTGCCCAATCTGAAACTGTGCTTTTTTTCATTTAAAATTGAATGAAAAGAAAAATACTTAAAGTAGAACCCAAGGCCACCGAACAAAAGAATGACAGCAGTGAAAGAACAAAAAAAAAAAAAACAATGAGAAATGAGAAATGATCTGAGAAGACTGACAGAGAGTGAAGGAAGAAGGAAAAAGCATTTAAGCAGAAGAGGGATCGTTTAATTACACTAAACGACTCCCGTGTTTATGCTAATGGTCCCGTGTGATAAATATTAAATTGTTCTCTTTATCTCTTCTCTCCGTGGCTTTAGCCAATTTCACCCCATTTTACAGCCAATTACTGGGAATTAATCTCTTCTTTTTTCATGTCGTGGATAAACCAGCGATGTTTAAAGAGGTTCAAGAACCAATTTGTTACGTGTGAGGATCCATTAGCAGTTAAATAGATATAAAGTGTAAATAGTATAGAGATTAAATGTATTACAGGGTCAAGAATGAACTCAATCCTAAACCAGTCTGAAATCTGAGGAGTTTGTGTTTGATGGGTTTATACACAACTGTATGTGGACAAACATTTGTGGACCCCTGAGAACAAGATTGAGATGTACTTTTTGAACATCCCATTCCACATTTAGTGCCCATTTACTGTTAGAATTCCCTGCACTCTTCTGGGAAGATGTTCCTCTAGATTTGTGCTTGTGCAGATTCCTGTTCATTCATACACAAAGTCAGGTACTGATGTAGGGTAAAGAGGACTTGGGTGCAGTCAAGGAAGCTTATGATGTTCCATTCCAACCATGTAAACGCCATGAAAATATGAGCAGTCATGCTGGAACAGGTTTGGGTCTCTAAGAACAAGTGAGGGGGAAATGTAGTTCGGGGTACTACATATTGCAACATTATACCTTCAACCATGTAATACCATACCAGGTGAAATATGTTCTTAGTTCCCTAGCACCATATATATATATATAGTTAAGGGTCGCCTCAGCGGATCATCCGTCTCAGACCCTTCTGTCCTCTACATCTGCCTCTTTCAAACCAACTAACTACATATCTTCCTTCACCACATCCATAAACCTCCTCCTTGGTCTTCCTCTTTTCCTCCTTCATGGTGGCTTCATCCTCAGCATTCTCCTACTGATATACCCCATGTCCCTCCTCTGCACATGTCCAAACCATTTCAATCTCGCCTCCCTCACCTTGTCTCCAAAACGTCCTACATGCGCTGTCCCTCTAATAAACTCATTTCTAATCTTATCCATCCTCGTCACTCCCAACAAAAACCTTAATATCTTCAGCTCTGCTACCTCCAGCTCCACCTCCTGTCTTTTACTCAATGCCACTGTCTCTAATCCATACAACATCTCAGGTCTCACCACAGTCCTATAAACTTTCCCTTTCACTCTCACAGATACTCTTCTATCACAAATCACTCCTGCTATCACTCTACTCCACCCACTCCACCCTGCCTGCACTCTTTTCTATATATCCTGAAGCAATCTCTGGCAAAATCATTTCCTTCAGGATTAATAAAGTTCTATCTGATCTGATTTTGAACAATTGTCATTTTCAATAAGTAATTACTTGAAATATTTACTTCTTAAATGCAGCTATAGTTTTGTAGCACTGTCCTTGCAAGACATCTTCATACATACATAGCAAGCTAGCTAGCTTGAAACCAATAAATAAATAGATTTTCAACAATAATATCAATATCATGAATGTCTTCCAGTGTTCTATAACATGGATTTGGCATAGAGAACACTAGTGTCTTGTGTCACCTGGATCAGTGATTTACAGCCTTAAAGTCTATAAGTGACACAGAACCTGACATTCAGTGACACTCCATTAAAAACAGAAACAGCAGCAAATCAGTCACCATATTCACATCGGAACCACCCGTGACCTCAACCTTAACCTTTAGGTTAACTTCTGACCCAAGAACAACTGCACAGTGTTTCTCCTGAAGGCTTCACATTGAGCTCCAACGAGTGACCGATACCTCATTACCTACATCCAGCATCCTGTGTGCTCCACTGCAGGCTTCTCATGATCGAACAATCAGGTGTGAACAATAAAACATTGAAAATGTTCTGAAAGTCTATTAAAGCAGTTTTTTTGTATGGACATTGGAGGCAAGTTTTATTAAAAAATAAGTAAAATTAGTATAAATTAAATATACCAAATAAACAGTCTTATACACTTCACATAATCCAAATCAACACTGGAACCCAGAAGAAAAGAAAAGCATTCGGACACGAGGCTTATTTTAGAAGTTCATTCATGACATGAAACAAATTGAAGGACAAAAAGGGGAAAATTGCGAACATTTAGTTCTACATGTAAGGCATTTGGCAGATACCGTTATCCAGAGAGTGACTCACAAACGTTCTTTTAATTCTCTAATAATAAATCCATTGTAATACTGGTTCATCAGGACACAGACTATAAGAGTGCTGTCAGTCTAGAAACTCAGAGAAAGAAAATAAGTAGAAACTCAGAGAAGCTGATTTAGGTAATAAAGTGCTGGAAGACGGAGGTCTTTAGGCGTCTTTTGAAGACTGACATTGACTCATGGCTGTTTGGACTTAAGTGCTCGTGGTTGTTATAAAGAAGCAAATTAAGTGTCAAGAGCTTTATGAGTTGGTGGTGGAGTGGAGTGGTGTGAAGGTACAGGGTGAAGAGTTCAGTCAAGCAGTGATAAAAGGTGAAGTACTCATTGGTAGATGATGGAGAGATCAGTGGAGCAGTTGTAGAGGATGGTGAGATCAGTGGATCAGTAGTAGAGGCTGGTGAGCTCAGTGGAACAGTGGTAGAGGCTGGTGAGATCAGTGGAGCAGTGGTAGAGGCTGGTGAGATCAGTGGAGCAGTAGTAGAGGCTGGTGAGCTCAGTAGGGCAGTGGTAGAGGCTGGTGGGATCAGTGGAGCAGTGGTAGAGGCTGGTGAGATCAGTGGAGCAGTGGTAGAGGCTGGTGGGATCAGTGGAGCAGTGGTAGAGGCTGGTGAGATCAGTGGAGCAGTGGTAGAGGCTGGTGGGATCAGTGGAGCAGTGGTAGAGGCTGGTGAGATCAGTGGAGCAGTGGTAGAGGCAGGTGGGATCAGTGGAGCAGTGGTAGAGGCTGGTGAGATCAGTGGAGCAGTGGTAGAGGCTGGTGGGATCAGTGGAGCAGTGGTAGAGGCTGGTGAGATCAGTGGAGCAGTAGTAGAGGCTGGAGAGATCAGTGGTAGAGGCTGGTGGGATCAGTGGAGCAACTAAACACCTGAGCAAAAAAATGAGGAAACATGGCAATGTAAATACACACAGGGGCAAATAAGATACAGGTGGTAGCAACGACACAATTAAGAGACAGAAGGAATATGACATGGGAACAAGGAGGACCTCTAGTGACAGAAACTCAAACTAATGAATCCCGACTGTGTGTAAATCTGAACATCAGTTAACACAGCTACACTCTTTTTTGTGTTTAAAGACGAGAAATTGTAACCGGAGGAAAAAAAAGAAAAGAAAAGAAACCAAACCCGATAGATGATTCATTTCTGCTGGTGGTTGTGATCATGGAGAAGCGAATGAAGTGTCACGAGCTTTATGAGTCACCACACAGGAAAATGAGTTAACTACATTGCCTGAATTAAACTCATAATAAAAACGCTTTCATAATTAATTACAGAAGCTCAGCTGCGTAGTTTGCATTTTATGCGAGGGCACTGAACTCTGACGTGCAAATAAGCACGAGCAAATGGTTTATTTCAGTGATTTTACATAAAACAAGCCAAAACGAGGTCACTCTGAGTAGCTAAAGCAAGTTATATCGCATAAACTCGGTAATAACAATCGCTCGTGACCTCTATCTGCATCTCAAGTAGGGTCGTGACCCAGAGGTTAAGAACTCATTCCCTGCAGAATAAGGCAAATGGCGTCTGTGATGACAGGAAAGGACAGAGACAGGATTGTAGAATGGTAGCAATACGTTCACGATTATTACTAGAGGAACTTCTCTTTTATCCACAGCATTTTACAGTACAGGGGTTAAGGGTTTGCTGCCAGACCAGGACCTGAAGAGGTTCCCAAAGAGCCATTAATGAAGGTTGTATCTGTTTATGTGATTTAATCATTCTTTAGTAGAAGCAGTGCAAATTTCACTGCTAGAAATTCACTTTTAAATCTAGTAGAACATCTTCCCAGAAGAGTCGAGCTTACTGTAACAGCAGATAGACATTACATGTAGAATAAGACGTCCATAAACCTTTGTCCCCAGATAAATTAATGTTTCTGCCCAATTGAATCATCCATATAAAAAAAAAAAAAAAAAAGTGAAATACTGAAATATTTCCAGCAGACACAATTTGTTTACGTAAAGGAATTGGAAACAAATTAACCCTCTCCACGTCTCTTCATTTTCTCATCACCTTGAAAATGTAAAAATGTTTTGGAAAACACACTATAACTTCCCACCATGTCTGTAATAAATGATATGAATAATGTTTATGGTGAAATGCACAAATAAAATAACCTTTGCGTTGCTTGAGGCTGCATCTGACGGCGTGTGGAGGCGGGAGTGTAAATAAGACACGGAGGAAATGTGACGGGGAATAAAATCCTGAGGTTTCTTTTTTTAATGCATGTTTATGAAGTCCAGTAGATTTTGATCTCTCTCACACTAACACACTCTCATATACATGCATACACACACACACACACACACACTCATATATACATACATACACACACTCATATGTACACACACACACACACACACACACACACACACACACACACACACACACACACACACACACACACTAACTCATATATACATACACACACACACACTCATACTGTATATACATACACACACACTTACTTATATACATACATACATACACACACTCCTATATACATTCATATACACACTCATATATATATATATATATACACACACACACACACACACACACACACACACACACACACACACCACACACACACACACACTAACTCATATATACATACACACACACACACTCATACTGTATATACATACACACACACTTACTTATATACATACATACATACACACACTCCTATATACATTCACATACACACTCATATATATATATATACACACACACACACACACACACACACACACACACACACACACACACACACACACGTATATATATGTGTGTATATGAATGTATATAGGAGTGTGTGTGTATGTATTCATATGTGTGTGTATATACAGTGCCCTCCACAATTATTGGCACCCCTGTTTAAGATGTGGTAAAAAAAAAAAAAAA
>JBCEWE010000127.1:1478991-1484313 GCA_039877035.1 Silurus lanzhouensis | reverse complement strand
AACACACACATACATTTATATATATATATATACACACACACACACACACACACACACACACACACATGTATATATATATATATACACACACTCATATATACATACACACACAAACACACACATACATATATATATATATATATACACACACACACACACACACACACACACACACACACACATGTATTATAATATATATATATACACACACTCATATATACATACACACACAAACACACACAACAATATATATATATATATATATATATATACACACACACACACACACACACACACACACACACACACCACACACACATGTATATATATATATATACACACACTCATATATACATACACACACAAACACACACATACATTATATATATATATATATATACACACACATACACACACATACACACACACACACACACACACACACACACACACACACACACACACACATACACACACCACACACACACACACACACACACACACAACACACATGTATATATATACACACACTCATATATACATACATATATACATACACACAAACACACACACATACATTATATTATATATATATATATATATATATACACACACACATACACACACACACATCTCAGGATTACTGCTTTAGGACACAGAGCTCTCACTAGTGAAGATAAATTCCCTCTGTGGATAATGCTAATGATCCTCTACGACTTTTAAATGGCTTTCAGAAAAACTTTTTTTTATTTGTTTTTGTTTAGTTTGGTAGTTTTAAACCTTCAGGTCAATATATTTATTTATTTCATATTTCTGTTTTTAGACTCCACCCCATTAGCCTCCATTTTTCCACCATTAGAATCAGGAACGATGATTAAAAAAAAGGTGGAGTAAAAGCCTGTTCTTTATTTTCTACAGATGATTTAATGCAATATTAATTAGGTAGACTTCCAGTGATGTGTAGGAGCAGCTCACACCCCTGTAGTGTAAAGATGACTATAGAGACCGTAGTTGCTATGGAGACAGCAGCACAGTGATTAATTAGAGACAGATAAATAATCGGAGGACTTTAGAACCTGATTTACGATGTGAGATACACCAATATGTATTGTTTACAAGTCCATGCATTCACAACCATTTGCCGCTGCCCTTATCCACTTACGAAAGTCTCTATCAGTATATAACAAATACATGGGAAATTTGTTCACGCAACAGCTCAAACCGTCCACTCAAACAAACTGAAAGTCATTTTTCTCAAAGTTGCAGACAAATGTATCTGATTATGCAATCCTGGCTGGCTAGGAAAATATAATGACAGTAATTTTGACAACTTTTGGATAATGCAATGTCTATGGTCAGGAATGAATACACATTTAAACAAAGATCTATAAATCAAATTACAGTAAAGCAGACAAGAAATAAAACTTAGACATGATCATTAACATGTCTATACCTTAATGATCACAAAAATATAAACATAATTCCATGTAAAAAAAAACAAAAAACTTATTACAAAAAAAAGAACTGAATCATGAACATGTGCTAAATGAAATAAATATGAATATAATTATACTAATAAAATGATTTATAAAATAAATTTTTTTTATAAATTATAATGAATAGATTTAACACATCGCTCTCCGTGCAGCACTCAGTCTCAAGCGTCAAAACCGTCAGTGCGTTATGTCAGTGAATCACCTCTAGTGGCCACTCTCGTATTGTATCATGACAGTGGACCTTGTCAGCCGCAACCCGGAAAAACTATCCGTATGGATTTTGCAGATAGCGAACAATTCTTTGAGCCAATTAATTGGCAAAAACAATTAATCAGTCAACCCCTAATTTCTGCACTATAACTTGTTGATCAGGTAAAAAGGCCAGCATGTGAGTGCAAGTCAGATGTACTGTATAGCCCGAGATAAAGGATAGTGGCATAAAGAGTGGTTTCTCAGCATGAGAGCTAAAAATAACCTCCACCGATATCAGCACTGTTATTAAATAAGTGCTTCTTTCACCTCGAGAACTTGAGCGGTGTGTATTAGGAGGCTGGGAGCACAGCTTATAAGTACAAGTATATGTGGCCTGTAGGTCAGAGTGAGACTGAGAGCAAGGTGTGTGTGGGTGTGTATAGTCTTGTGTAGTCGCTACCTCTTTATTAAAGTGAAAGATCTTCATAAGTTAATAGAAATGTGACTTTTTTGACCTTGTGGATAAATTTAGTATGCGTTCACACCAAGTCAAGTGGCTTTATTGTCATTTCAGTGATATACAATTCAGTACACAGTGAAAGTGAACAAAGTTCCTCCAGGATATCGGACAGCAGAAATAAACACAAGATGACTAAAAACACGAACAACATTTTCCAACACAACACAATGAGATAAACACAGAGCTATAGAATTAATGTAGCACCAGTCAGTGCAAATAACATTGATTTCGCAGCAGTTATTGCTTAAAGGTTTCAATGAAGTTACTTATTTGTATGTGTGTGTGTGTGTGTGTGTGTGTGTGTGTGTGTGTGTGTGTGTGTGTGTGTGTGTGTGTGTGTGTGTCAATCCAGTCTAATGTCTTGTATACCTTTTTCCAGGCAGCATGACAATATAACCGGGATGTGTACTGGTGGCTTTGTGTTTGATGATGAAAAGAAGAGAGAAGAGAGAATTAAATAAATTTTAAAACACTACAAAATCATCCCTCCATCCATCTTGGTCAAGGTAAAAGAGGATTAATAGTGTATATTGGGGAAGACTGGGCCTGAGGCAGCAACACATCAATGTTGTAAGTAATATGTGAATATGAATAAAAATAATTAATACAAATGATGATTGTTAGAATTTTTATTATAATTGAAATTATATTTGCTTGATCGCTTTCTTTTTATCCCCACTTTGGTTTTTGTTTTTACAGTGTAATACTAAATTTTCACTCCTTTTAAAAAAAAAACAAATAAAAAAATAATTATACAAAGAAAAACAACAACACAAAACTCACATGCTTATACTCACTTTAATGGCGTCTCAATCCACTCCTCTCTACAATACCATTATCCCTCTACATGCAGCCTAATTGGACCCTGATCTTGGTATTGAGATAAAAACGTAAGAAAGAACGCATGTTAGTGGACGACGTCGGTCTGAAAGGTCAGTGACGGGATTCAGATTTCATGCTGAGGAAAAAAAAAGAATAAATGAAAGACTTTGAAAATGGAAGGAATTTATTTAGGAATGTATTAAAATATTTGTGGGTGGTTGAAGTGAATAGTAGGGGGTTTGGAATTACCTGTGATTCTTAACAATATCATATGTGAGGAGCGTTAGGAAGGAGGGACTGAGGGAGAGAGAAACAAAAAGAGATCGAGGACATGTTTGTAGATGAAGGCGGTGACATGCTGCACAATGAACCTGATATTAAAGCTGATATGTGAGAATGAAAAGATTTAGGGGAGGAAAGGAAGCAATGATGGTGGGATGAGCGTGATGGGAAGAGGAGTGTAAAGCAGTGGTGAACAGTAACAAAGTAATTGTAAAAAATTAAGTTGATTTGTATATTTGGGAGACTTTAACTTCATTATACTTCAAAGTCAAATATCTTTCGTTTTACTCAACTACATTTTGTGAAATCAGTTTTTATTAATGTGTGGATAAATATTTTATAATTACTTATAATAGTATTCATTAATTGTAATGATATTGTAGCGAGAAAAGTTTTAAGTAATCGAGGATGAACCGCAGCTTTAAATAAGAGCTGGAACAAATACCGTGAAAACAGCGCCCCCTTGATTTAGAGTCAGGAGGGTGAAACACAGACTCCCCTATTTTGCGACTCCAAAATCTATCTATCTATCTATCTATCTATCTATCTATCTATCTATCTATCTATCTATCTATCTATCTATCTATCTATCTATCCAATAAATATAAAATAATGTATAACTAAGGGAGAGATTTAGTGAAAAGTATTTATTATTTGAATATTATTCAATATCGAATATTTTTATTCATAGATTTTTTTAATATTATTTATAACATGTTAATTAGTGTATTTAGAACAGATAAAAATGAGAGATTAAGTTGTGATTAATCACGAGTCAACTCATTACAGTATGTGTGTATGTACAGTATGTGTGTATGTACAGTGTGTGTGTGTGTGTATGTATGCAAGTTATGTGGCATGTTGATTTGCTAGTCAGTAGCGTTAGGACGTATAATTTCCAAAAGTTAGAAAAAAATCTTGGGTTGCCAGACATTTACATTTATGGCATTTGACAAATGCCCTTATTCAGAGCGACTTACAACTAGGGCTGCCAAATTCCAGGAAATTTCAAGACTTGAACTTTCCATAGAAAATTCACAGGAATTAATGGGAATAAACTAGGAATTTACAAAATTGCAGGTTGGCCAATAACAGGAAATTAAATTATAAGTACAAAAATCTTGCAGGATAAACAACCAGATTGAATGCAATTTCAGTTTACTTTCTACCCTGCAAATTCTTTGGTGACTAAGGCCACGCCCCTAATATATACCTTCAATAAATATTACCCAAATATATGTTTAAAACCTCCTTGTGCTGTGGATAAGCTACTGTGCAACAAAATCATACCAAGTCAAATATTTCATTCTCGAAAATATGTATTGGTTTGCATGCGTCAGCTTCTAACCAAAAAATTTTTATATTTGTATATGATACAATTTCCTAAGATTTGTAATTAATTTCCTTAAATAATTTCCAAAAATAAAATCAATGTACGTTTTCAAATTGGAATATTTCCAAAATTCTCCAGATGTTCTCATAGAAAGTTTCTGGAAATGTACCACTGCTTTGCAACCCTACTTACAAAACAAGCGGTTGAGGGTTTAAGGGCCTCTCTCAAGGGCCCAGCAGTGGGAGCTTGGTGGTGGTGCTGGGATTTGAACATGTGACCTTCTGACCCAGAGTCCAATGCCTTTGCCCAGTGGTTCTCGGAGTGTGGGGATAAAATAGATGGTATTTTTGTTCTTGATTTGTTGATGGTTAATTATAAGTATTTTGTTACCATATTTTGGGCTGGTTGATGACAGGTGGAGCTTAAAAATCCACCGCTAAAGTGGGGAATGGCAGAAAAGGTTTGAGAACCACCACCTCAACCAATGAGTTCCAATCATAACAGTGGGCCTCTGAGAGTATGGTGTAGAACCACGACCAAAGAAGTCGCCACGATTGTTTCACATTGGTCATCAGTCCCAAATCATACAGTGTATTCCAGCCATCAGTCCGGTTTTAGTTTGAATTCTGGTCCCTCAGTCTTGTGCATATTTGGATTGTTATTCCATTTGTTTTTAT